>PVJH01042799.1:0-14023 GCA_004026705.1 Nesogale talazaci | reverse complement strand
GGCTGTCTGACAAGGCCACCTCCAGGGCCATCAGAGTGTCCCTGGGCAGTTGGAGGCCCCTCCAGGCAGCGCATGTCTAAGAAGGAGGGGCTGTTCACCTGGGCGGTGGGGAGGAGCCCCCGTTTCTCTCCCTGCAGAGGCCCCCCTGTGGAGAGCTCCAGCTGCTTCCTGGATCCCACTGTCTCCCCCCACTCCTCTTCCTGCTTGTCTCAGGTGAGTGACCCCAGGCCTCCTGGCCCCAAGCCCACCCAGCACAGCACAGGCTCTCTGTGCATGACACACAGAAGGACATACAGCATGCACAGAGGACACACCCAAACATACATGTACTCAGGACACGCATAGGAAACACACGCATAGGATACGCGGAGAGGACACTCACCTGCAACACACACAGAATACACATGACACAGAGAGCCCATAAGACGCACGTGGAAGAATCAAAGGACCCACAGGGAGATATAGAGGACACACATGACACATATGTGCGGGGCACATGCAGCACGTGAGGAAGGATGTGGGACACGCTGGGGGCAGGACATTAGGTAGAAGCGTCTTCCTGGACATGATGGTCCACACCAACACCCGGAGTGGGATCTAGTGAACATGTGCCATTCCTTCTGCCTTGGGGATTCTTGAGAGAAGGGCTCGCTGGGGGGTTCAGGAACCCGCCATGGCCTCTCAGGGGCTCAGAGGGTAATAATCATTAATGGTCATGCTGTTCTCAGCCTCCACTGTGGCAAAGTGAGTGGTTTGACACAGGCTGGCAGTCACCAGAGCCCCAACATTCCTGACAAGGACGGAGTGGGCGTCCCCGTGGGAGCGCAGTTGGCGAGGGCGGGCCACGTGGGCTGTGGGAGCGGATCTCGTGCCACAATGCCACGCCAGGCCCGTCAGGCACCTGGAGGGTGGCGGCTGCCGAGAGAGAGAGAGAGAGAGAGAGAGAGAGAGAGAGAATGCGCGCACGGCCTCAGCAGGGGGTCAGCACCGTGTTTTAGGTTCCTGGAATTGAGCTCCATTTTTCCAAGAGACAAGATCCTGCTCGTACACAGGAAGAGACCATTGTTAGAAACCCCACCAAAAACAGCCTCTCTCTGTCATCTCGCATGGACAACACTTCCGTGGTGGGGCAGGAGCTGAATGGCCCTGTCCTGCAGGTGTGAGGGGCCGACAGTCTGCCCAGTGCTCTCCCTTCCTAAGTGGGAATGAGGATCCTTTCTGATGGACTTGCTTGAAGATTTCTCAGAAGTTGACCTTCCCGTCAGATGGGTCTTTCCTGAGTAGCAGCGTTTATCACCTTAGCATTAAAAGGTGCGAGTAACCCAAATCACAGGGCTTCAAGCCCTGTCCTAACCCACTGTGGGTCCTCCTCCAGGCTGCCCTGTAGACTGGGACCCATGGCGACCAAATAGAGGGGACCTGCCTGCTGGGGCCGCTGCTTCGACCTTTCCCCATAGCACAGCTGATTGGTCAAACTGTTGACCTTAAGGCTAGCAGCCAATCACTTCATCACTGCACCTCCAGGGCTCCTGGTGAGGCCTGCAGCTCTCCCAGTTACTGAGCCCTGCCTCTCCGCAGACTGAGTCTGAGTCTTTTTATGATGAGCATCCCCACCACTCCCCCCCCCCCCCCCCCACCGCCAAGCCCTGGGGAATGCCCTCCTTCTCTTCCCTGATAAACATTGAACAGTCTGACAACCCAGAAAACATAAAATTGAGCCCTTCATCACCAAGAGAGCATGTTGTTGATGTTTGGTTCCGACTCCAGACACCTGTACGTTCTGTTCCATCCTGCACCAGCCCCACCACAGTGGTCATGTCGGAGCTCATTGCAGAAGCCACAGGTCCAAGCCATCCTGTTGACGGCCTATGTCTCTGCTGACCCCACACTTGGCCAAGCTGGGTGTCCTCTGCCACAACTGATCTCTCTTGGTGTGATGTCCAAGGTCCTGGAGACCAAGTCTCACCATCATTGACTCTGAGGATCATTCTGGCGATGCTTCCTCCAAGACAGATTGGTTTGTGTTTTTGGTAGCCCATGATATTTCCAATATTCTTTGCCAGAACCACAGTTAAAATGCATCAATTTGTCTTTGGCCTCCTGTATTCGATGTCCAACTGCCACCTGCATAAGCAAATGAAAATAGCGCGGTCTGGGCTCAGTGCATCTCAGTCCTCAAAGTAACACCTTTGCTTTCCAACACGTTAAGAATACGTTGCTTGATCTCTGGACCACTGCTTCCATGAGCAGTGATTCCGGATTGACAACTTCCATCTCTTCTCCATTGATCATGGCAGCACCTATGGGCCCAGCAGTGTGGATGTTGGTTTTCTTTGCATTGACTCATACTCACACTGAAGGCTGCAAGCCTCGACCTCCATCAGCAGATGTTCTCAGTCCTCTTCCCTTTCAGCAAGCAAGGTCGTGTCATCTGCACACCTCAGATGGTTCACGAGCCTTCCTCCAATCTCAGGGCCACACTCTTCTTCATATAATCCAGCTTCTCTGATGATTTGCTCAGTTTAAAGAACGCGCAAAAATGGTGAGCGGATACGACCCCGACACACACTTTTCTGGATTGTAAACCATGTAGCGTTCTCTTGTTCCGTTCACACAACTGCCTCTTGATCCTTCTACAGGTTGCATCTGAGCACATTTAAGTGTTTTGGAATTATTGTTTTTCTCCCTAGTCTGTTATGACTCACACGGCTTTGGCACAGTCCATAAAAACAAGTAAATTTCTTTCTGGTGTTCTCTGCTTTCAGCCACATCTCTGCTTCCATCTGACATCAGCGACGATATCCTGGTCCACATCCCCTTATGAATCCAGCAGGAATCTCTGACAGCTCCATGTCAATGGACTCTTGCAATCATTGTTGGATGATCTTCAGCAAAATTTTACTTGCATGTGCTGTCAGTGACCTTGTTCTATAATTTGAGCATTCTGCTGGGTCACCTTCCTTTAGGTACAAATATGGATCCCTTCCAGCCAGTTGGCCAGGTGGCTGTCTTCCAAATTTCTTGGCACAGACTGTGTGCTTTCAGTGCTTCGTCATCTGGTTAAAAGACTTCAACTGGCCATCCACCAATTCGTGGACCCCTGTTTTTAGCTAATGCTGCCAACTCAACTAGAACTTCTTCCTTCCGCTCCGTTGGCTCTGTTCATACGAGTATGCTCCCTGCTGCGAAGCGGACAGTCGTCCAGTTCTTTTGGGCCCAGTGGCTCTGTGTATTCTTCCCACCTTCTTTTGATGTTTCCTGCATCATTCACTGTTTTGCCCATAGACTCTTTTCAGATTGCAACTTGAGGTTGGACTGTCTTGGTTCTCTCCATGTAAGATCTGTCAGGAGCGTTCTCCCTTTCTGGTCTTCTAACTGGATGGTTTATAATATTTTCTTTGTCTTCCTGAGTCGCGCGTTGACATTTTCTGTTTGCCTCTTTGAATCATCCCTTCTTCCCTTTGCTTTCGCTACTCTTGGGTTCAGAGCAAGCTTCAGAGTCTCCTCTGACACCCCCTTGGATCTTGCCTTTCTTTCCTGTCTTTTTCATAACTCTTTGCTTTCTTCATGAAGGATGTTTCTGGAGTCCCACAGCTCACCAACTCTTCTTCGGCCCTTCATCAGATGTGTTCTTGCATGACGTAGAATAAAGGCAGTATGTTGGCTCTCATGAACTCGTTTTCATTTTCTTCAACTTCAACCTGAGCATTAGAGCATTGCATAGTCAGCCCCCAGCCTGGTCTGCGCTGCTGATACTGAGTGTCTCTCCACATCGAAGGAGTCCACTGGATTTCTGTGGCTTCTCTGCGAAGTCCATGTTGATAGTCATCTCTCATGATGTTAAAAAAAGGTATTTGAAATGAAGAAATTTGTCTTGAAAAAAATCTACCACGTGATCTCCAGGTGTGCTCTGTCACCAAGGCCATATTTTTCCACTACTCTTGCATCCTCTTGGTTCCCTGATTTTGCATTCCAGTGCTGACAATTATCAATGCATCTCGATGCAATGGTCAGTTTCTGACTGAGGACGCTGGCAGCATGCTTCCATTTCTTCATCACTAGCTTTAGTGGTTGGTGCTTACATTTGAGTAATAGTCGTATTGGTTGGATTGCCTTCTATGTGGATAGATGTCACCCTGCCACACAGCAGTGGACTTCAAGCTAGATCTTGGGATGTCCTTTTGAATGATGAATGTGACGTCTTCCCCTGTGTTTGTGTCATTCCCAGAAGAGTATGATTTTCTGGTTCAAAATGGCAGCCTGTGTCTTCTCACCAGCACCTAGCACATGGATCTTCCTGTGTTCCGTTTCATTTGTGAAGACTTCCAAGTTCCCGAGATTCATGCTTCATGCACTCCAAGTTCCATGGACTGACTTGTGTCTGTCTCTTCCCATTTTGAGTCTTGCCCCGCTCAGCACATGAAGGCCCAGAAGGCTTGGCTTCCACGTCATCCTGGCTGACTCTGCTTGGAGAAGGCAGCTCTTCAAGTCAAACGCTCAGTGCCTCCTGACTCATCTTCTGTCACCCTCTCTGACGATGTTCTGCTCTGTGCATTTGGTTTTTCCGCAACCAGCAACATTTCGATGCTGGCCATTGTGTTGTCAGTGGCTAGGTGCTCTGAGGTGGACTGCCTACTCCTTTGTTATAGCCTGTTCTTAGTCTGGAGGTGCCACTGAACCCTGGTCATTTTGGGCCACCCTGCTGGTCTTTGAAATGCCAGCAACATAGCTTTCAGCATCACAGCAACACACGAGCCACCATGAGGTGACAAAGTGACAGACAAGAGGGGGACAAAGGGCTATGTGACCTTTAAATGTCAAAAGATAAAGCAGGCAGGGTTTAGCAATAGTTCATCTTCTTTTCTACAAAGACACCAGATTGGGAACTGCAACACCAAGACCCTATGGCAGTAACATAATCTGTTAACTTTTGATTTGAAGGGCTGAAGTCTAGCCTGTCAACCAGGTTGCAGCCAATGAGGCCTCTGTGTGGGCCTGGCTTTCTCTTGAGGATTCTGGGAACTCCGGTCTTCCTCCCTGAGGCGGGGCACACACACTCTCTGGTTCCTCTTCCTGCTGACTAGTCACATGGAGCTATACTGATGGAACCAAAACCCTGGAGCTGGAAGAGCCACGTGGAGACCCACAGCGGTGCCGAGATGCTTCCAATGCCCCTGGATCCACAGACTTCCAACTCGCCAGCCTGTGATCTTCCTGCATTCGGCATTATTGCGTGAGTCTGAAGAGGACTTTATAGACTGGTATTGGATGTATGGGCTGATGTCGGACTTATGGACTTGATCTGGACTGGGATGGGATATTTTCTTAATATAAAATTACTCTTTGATAGCAAGTACTCTCATGGGTGCAGGGCTTGGGGCTTCAACGTCTCTGGGGAAAGCCCTGGTGGTGCCATGGGTTAATCTTGGGACTGTTGACCAAAGAGCCAGGTGTGCAAACCCACCAGTCACTCTGTAGGAGGAGGAGAGGCGGCGGTTCTGGACAGCAGAGCCTCTTAGAGGAGAGCTGGGCTGGGCTTGGCCACGGTGGCTTTGGGTCACTGAACCCACAACACCCACCTGGAGAGGAGCAGCCCTAAGCAGACTTGAGAGGCAGGAGGATGTCCTACCAGGTGGCAGGTGCAGCAGAGGGCAGCTCGGCAAATCCCCAGAGAAAACACCCTGGGTGATGTCCACGGCCTCGGACCCTGAGCCCATGCCAAGCACCCAAACCAGACTCACCGCCATCAGGGCGAGGCTGACGCAGAGTGACCTACAGGTCAGGGCCGAGCTGCCCCTGTGAGTGCCCATGCCTATCACTCTTCATGGGAGCAGAAAGTCTTGCCTTTGTCCCATGGAGTGGCTGGTGGTGTCCACCTGCTGACCCTGGGGATTGCAGATGACCCTGTAATCCACCCAGCCCCAGGGCTTTCCAGGCCAGCCCGGGAGAGTCCGACGAGGGTGCCCTCCTTTGTGGTCAGCAGGGGGAAAGGGGCAGAGGTCCGTTCCAGCCACCCAGAGGTGAGAAGGCAGAATCACTCGGTCAGCCAGCTCATGGGGAGCAGCCCCAGTGGGCTCTGCCGTGTGCTGTGTGTCTGGTTACATTAGTAGCGTGGGTCTGCCTCATCCCATGTGTAGACACGCTAGGGGCATGGCCAGGTGGGGAGTGTCTTCCCACGGTCCTGTCTGTCTGACACAGAAGCAGGAAGGCCAATGGCTTGTGGGACCCTCATTGACATACAGAATCTCCTGTAAAGGGTAGAAGTGAGTTGGGTAAGAAGCAGTCTGGGAGACCGCTCCACCCAGTGGGCCCTCTCACAGCTCCTGGTGGTTTTACTAAGGGCTCTGGAGTGCAGTGGGGGCCCAGCCTTGGACACAGAGTCCCCAGGGGTCTGGCCCCAGCCCGGACCATTGTGGAAGAGAGAGGGGCTGGGCAGGAAGGACACGCTTTTGGGGTGCTCTTTCAGGGCCACGGCTAAAGCGCTTGGCTCTAACTGAGAGGCCGGGGGTTCGGATTCAGCAGCCATTGCACCTGAGACAGGTGAAGCCTCTGCTTCGGCAACAACAGGACCTGGGCAGACTGCAGAGCAGCCCGGCACTGTCCCTGGGGGGCGGGGCGGGGAGGTGTCCCCTAAGAGAGGAGTCGACTTGACCATCAGGGCACTGAGTATAACTCAGGAGACCCGGCTAAGGAGGAGAGAAGGATCTGTTTTTTAACCTCAGGAGAATCGTGGAGAAGAGCTCATTGCATGGTAACTGGGATGAACAGCTTCAACACGGGTGGACACCAGAGGGCTGGAATTTTATCTGTCTAGAAATACTTCTAATTGGGAGAGGGGGCTTGACTGAGAGAGACCACACTTCTAGGGGTGGCTGGTGATAATCTACAACCACCAGTGTGTAAATGTGTACATGTTACCAGGTCGCCAACTCTGAGCAGTTGTGCCTGGGTGGAGTTCATGAAGATTAAGTCTAGGGGAATGCCAGGCAGCACATTCCAAAGGTGGGGGTCCACAGTAGTTGTTTGAATGTCTTAGGGACCTGGGACACTTCATGCCCCTTCTGTGGCCCCGCTGGGTGCCATGAACACTATCTCCCAGGTGCAGGGAGGTCCTGACGTCCTGAGGAAGAGGAGCGGCCTTCTCTGCAGCGACAGCTCTCAGACACGAAGGGGCCTCTGCAGTGCCAGGTGGCAACTTCAGGGACCACGGTGTGTCTCAAACCCAAACCAAACTCGCTGCCAGCCCGTCAGTGCCCGCACACAGGACCCCACGGGACAGGGCAGGGCTGCCCCCTGCGTCTCCAAGAATGACTCTTGGTGGGAATGGAAAAGCCCCACCTTCCTTCCATCCTGGAGACGGGTGGCTTCGAACTATGAACCTTGTGGCTACCAGTCCAGTGGTTGGCCCACTATGCCACCAGGCGTCCTCTAGACCAGACAAGGGTGAGAGACTGACTTGTGTGCCCAGCCCCCACCCATCCAAATTACATTGGAGCCTGAAGCCTTGGGCTCTGAGGACAGGGCCTGCTCTGATTTGGAAACACAATCTTTGGAGACGCAGGCTTTGCCTGAGGATGCCAGGAGGTCGTGCTGGCAGGGAGTGGGTCCTGAAAGAGCAGGAGAAGACACAGAGGGACTCAGACATGTGACACTACAGCTGCCACCTGTGAAGTCCTGGCCCTCCGAGACTGACGGGGGTGGGGTGGAGACAGAGACTCCCTGAGAGCCTCGGGCTGACATGGGTCTCAGGCACCCCGCCTCCACAGCTGGAAGGCGGGGAACTCTGCAGTCACTGGGCAGTGCTTTGGGACAGTGGCCGTAGCCCTCGGGAGGGGAGGTCCACGTGCCCAGGGTGACTCCTCATAACACCCCCCTGTGACTGTCCCTCCAAACCAACTTCAGGGTCCTTTTGCACCGACTGCCCTGATGGACCCAGTCCCCCGTGGTCCCACAGGGACACCATGGACAGAACCGGCTGAGCTAGATCCCTGTCCTGTCCACTTCCAGGTGGAAAGCCGGCCACAGGCACAGTAAGACAGGAGCCAGCTCTGTGGAATACGCTGCACTGCTCCAGGCCTCTCAGACCATGCGCAGCCCAGAACCACGCGGCTTCTGTCCACTGCCCTGCAACGGTTTCTCGGGAAGGGAAGGTGAGTGGCGCCTTGCCAAGAGCGGGCGCTCGATTCCCGCCTCTGGGTCCCCTCGGGTCATTTCCACAGACTCTCAGAGTCCTTCATCCTGCTAACGCACACTTCAGGGGCCTGGACGGCTAACCCCAAGATCCCGTTCAAAACTGCCAGCCGCTCTGAGCGAGGCAGACAAGGCTTGGTCTTCCTGTGAAAGGTCACAGGGAATGGCCTATAATCAGCAATGCATACCCTGACCCCACCCCCTCCCAGGAACGAACAACAGAACCGGATCCGTGAGGACGGGAGGGTCTGGGAGGGAGGGAAGAAAGAGTTGCTGACACCAAGAGCCCAAGCATGAAGAAAATGTTCTGAAAATGACGATGGCAACTTATGGACAAATGGGTTTGACCCAATTGATGTGTGGATTGTGATAAGAGCTGTAAGAGCCCCCAATAAAGTGATTTATTAATGATTTTTACAAGTTGCAGCTTTGGAAGCGCACTGGGCAGTGTGACCCAGTCCTACTGGGCCAGCGCGTTCCATTTGGTTCTCATGTGTTACACACCCACAGGGCACCCCACAAGCCTCACCCAAGCCATACCGTCCCGTTTGAACCTGACACTGCGTGTGCTGGGGACAAGAGGCAGCCCGTCATCTCCGCTTCACTGAGCTTCCCCGGGATCGAGTCTGCCCTTCTCCAAGGTCAGCCTGTGGCCACCTGCCAGCCACTGTGATGGCTGGTGAGTGGTAGAGGTGTGTGGTGTGTGGTGTGTGTGTGTGTGTGTGTGTGTACGCGCGCGTGCACTTGGACTCTCTGAGTCACCAGCTCCCCAGGGCCCTTTGGGCAGGAGGACTGGCCAGCAGCGCTGCTCCTTCAAGGCAGGGGAGGCAGGTTGGACTCCCCAGAGAGGAAACCTAAGCAGAGACTTGTTCCTGTAACATGACTCAGGCCCCAGGCCACCATGGGCTCTGAGACACATGCACCAAAGGAAGCCAGCCTTGGACCGCAGGGGGTCCTGGGGAGAAGAGACCTCAGAGAGCTCAGAGACACCTGCTCACCACAGGCAGGGATGGCCTATGTTCAGGAGACCTGTGTCCTACTTGTCTTGAGACTATGGCTTTCAAAGAGTCCTGCATGATTCTGGAAGTGGAGGGGTGAGGTCAGCAGAGTGGAGACAGGGTGTCCCATACAGGAAGAGATCAGGGTTCTCACTTTAACAGAATGACCCACCTGGAAGGCAGAGACACTCAGCTCTGGGTCATCCCCACCAAGTAGAGACCTCAATAAATGAGTCATTCCAAGATTTGAACTTCCTCTGCATAACCAAAGCTAGGCTAACACCCGCTGTCTACAGCCATGCTAGGTGCAAGGATGCCACTAACCTGCCATGAAGAAAAGCAGCGCCTTGTGGCCCTGAGAGGAAGCCAGACACAAGGACATGGAATAGAGCCCAAACTGGATTTTCTCACAGGCCCTGGTATGGCTGCAGGACCCTTGTTTCTTTGGGGGCTAACATGCGTCCTACCCACACCGTGGTCTCTTCCATCACCTCGTGTGCAGGTGAAAGTTGGCACTGAATAGGGACATGTGGTAGCTACAGAATCTGGTGCCAACGAGAGACGATTAAGAGTGAAGGGCCTGTCCATCAAGCTGCTGCTTGAGGACCTCGCAGACTCTCTGCTTGGTATTCCTGATATTCCTGACAAAACACAGGGAGCTATGCTACAGCCCAGGAGCTGGAGGGGCCACGTGGAGACCCCTGCCAGTGCTGGGATGCTCACACCGCCACTGGGTCCACAAGACTTCCCACCCACAGATCTTCCTGCACTCAACATCATTTCTGCGTTGTGTGAGTCTGACAAGGAATGGACAGGTTGGTATAGGACAGATGGGCTGGGGTATCTTCTTAATGTACAATTACTCTTTGATATACAATTCTCTCTCACACACAGAAGTCTTCCTGGATTTGTTCCTCTAATCAACCAGAACTCCCACAGAACATCCAAGAAGAATCAAGACATCTGAACTGTGGAACTGGAGAAGACTATTGAAAATACCATGACCTTGGACTGCCCAAAGGACAAACTGATCTGTCTTGGAAGACGTCAGGCCACGATGCTCCTTAGAAGGAAGGGTGGCCAGGCGTCCTCTCGTGTACTTGAGGCACGTTGGTGGGAGAGAGCAGTCCTGGAGAAGGAAGTCATGTTTGGTGAAGTCAAGGGGACAGCGAAGAGGAGGGGCACAGTGTCTGCAACAGGGGCTCGGGGTGAAGACCAGCTGTGAGGATGGTACAGGATGGGGTTCTGCTCTGCTTAAACCCTTCAAAGGCATCTCACGATAGCGACAGTTCCCTTGAACTGTCAAGGGAGGATCAAATCAAGGGAGGATCTATTGGGCGTGGTTCGCCCAGAGCCCACAGCAGAAATGTGCGTCTCTTGGCAGGCACAGCCTGGCCCTGACCATCGTTGGAGGCCCTGCCCAAAGAGAAGGTAGTCCCAGGAGGTCCCAGCTGCATTTCCACAGGGGCAGGCAGGTGACCCCCACCCCCACCCCACCCTGTCACTGTGTTCAGACCTGGCCTGCCTTCACTTTCTCACCGAGATCCACCACCCAGAGAGCCCCAGCTCTCTGCTGCCCTGACCCAGGTGAGATGGGTCACAGCTGTGGGGGCCCCAGACTCAGAAGGAGGCGGCATCCCCAGGACACTGGTGCAGGGATCCGTGGCCAGAGTTTCCAGAAGAACTGAGCAGGCTGGTGCTCTGTTCCCACAGCACTTTCCCAATGAGGAGCAGGTGGTCAGTGCCCTCCTCTGATGTTCCCAAGAAGGGCGATCTGGCTAATCCTTCTGAGACCCCAAGAAGCACCCCCACTCATGGCCTGGTCCTGGGTCAGAAGCCACACCACATCCAAGGGCTGATTCATGTCCATGGGCTACGTCCTCAGAGGATACCTGGGGCTGGGTGTGGTCTGCCACACTCCCCCCCCCACCCCGCCTGCCTATGGGCACGCACATGGACATGCCACCACTGGTACTCCAGTGACCACCCAGCCACGTATGAGGTCAGCAGGTGGGCCCCACCCCTGCCTGAGCGTAGGCTCAGGGAGCAGTGTTCTGGGGACTGTGCGTGCGGGGCAGTCCTTCTGGGGCAGTCAGTCTAGAAGGGGAGGCCTGGCGAGCAGGCAGGCTGGAGGAGTCGTTGTAAGTGGCCTCTCAACCTCTTGGAAGTGGGGCCCCTATGTCTGGAGAGCTGGCATGGCTAACGCAGATCCCGGTCCTCTGGGCCACCCTCAGAACCGCACCGTCCAGGTAACCGGTGGGGGACCGGGGACCATGGGTCTTGGGGGGAACTTGCCGGCAGGGTGCGGCGGCCGAGGTTTGGCACCAGAGCTTCCTGATGAAAACAAGGTTGTCTTCATTAAGGGCATTAATATTCATGCGGCATGGTAATTCTGACACAGAAAAGGTCTCCGTAACCTTTTCCTGTGTGAGAATTTTTTACTTCTCAAGGAAATTACAGTCCAGCAATGACTTAATTAATGCTGCTCTCCCGAGCGCGTGAAGGGCTGTCAGTCTGGGCTCGCTGGCGCGGTCTGACGGCTGAGGTCCGGGTGGGGACGGCGCCAGCAGGGTGGCCGGCCAGGGGCTGGCGAGGTGGGGGAGGTGCGCCCCCCATCTCCGTGTTAATTTAGCAGCTGGCTCTCCCCCGCTCTGGGTCATTTATTATCGGGATGGAGGACACCGCTTGAATTAATAATCCGTGTTTTACCTGGCATATTTATTCTTTTTATTGTAATGATTTCATCCCCCATCCATTTGGCTCTGGTGAATTTGGCCAGGGACCACCCAGGTGGGTGGGGGGACCCCGGGGGAGACTGCTGCCGCCGTCTGGCTGGTGCGTGAAGTCCACATAGATGGCTGACCCCAGAGAAGGGGCTCCAGCGGACGGAAAGCCAGGTGGGGCAGCAGGTATCTCCTGCCGTGGCAGTCCAGTGGACATGGGGAGGGAGTGTGAGCCCCAGTGTGGAGTCCTGGGCACCCCAGGACTGAGTCAGAAGTCTCTTGGCCTGCACCTGGGCTCCGGAGCCAGCTCACCATCACCACCCCCGCTCCCTAGGCCAGGGCTCCGAGACTGGCCTCTCCTTTCTCTTGCTGTCACGGTCCTGGCCCGGGTTGACAGCCCCACCTGAGCCTCCCCCGAGCCTCCCCCCCCGGGGCATGAAGGCAGACCAGACCTCGAGAAGCCCAGGACCCCCAGAGCTCACACAGCCAAAGACCGTGGGCTCCCTCAGCATGCCCGGTGCAGTCTCATGCGCACGTCGCCGTCCCTAGGGCCATTTTCTCCAAAGAGCCAGGCAAAAAACAAAAAGGAGTTTCTAGAACAACCTGGCCCTGAGAGGAAAATGGGAGTGGGGTTCAGAGGGAGGACAGGCGCGGGGTTGGGGAGGATCCTCCAGCCGAGGGGGATATGGAAAAGCAAGCTGTAAGCCTGCCCCAGGAGACTCGGCAGGGCTCCCAGGAGGACGGCTTTCTGGGGCCTGATGTCACCAGGCCCTCTGAGGCTTGCCGCACCCAGGTTCCCGGCGGGGACGAGTCTGCCGCATTGCAATCTTAGGGAGTGGGACACAGGCCTCCCCGGGCCTCCCCCGCCCCTGCTCCCCACGGCAAACCTCCCAGGAGGGAGTGACGACAGTCCCAGTGTCCACCTGCCCCAGGCCTCCAGCAGACAGAGCAGCCCTCCCTTAGCAAGGCATTAGGGCCATGGGTGGGGTGGGGTGGGGTGGGGGGCACTCCCCAGCCGACCAAAGACAGGGTTAGAGACCCTGACGGCCGTACATGGGGGTGCTCATGGCTCTCCACACAGAGGCAGCAAGGCCGGTGTGGAGGTCGGAGACAGCAGAGCCACCAGGCAGGACCCCACAGCTGGGGCCCCTTGTAGGTATGCAGGTCCCATTGTGCTGTTGCATGCCCAGTGTCCCAGGAGGACACTTCCCGGGAGGAACAGCAGGTCAGAGACCATGTGGTCGGCTCACAGGGGACCCGAGGACTGTGACTTCCCAGCCCAGAACCCCTCCCTGCAGCTTGCTCCTGGATGCCCCCTGAGCCCTGACCACGTGCATGTGGCACAAATGACCGGAAAGATAGTCAGGGCATCCCTCACCTCACACCAGCCAGGAGGAAGGCAGGGGGCACAGGACCCCGGTCAGGGCTTGTCCTCACTCCCCTTTGCTGGACCGGAGGACCTTGAGAGGAAGCCTAGTCCCTCTCTCTGAGTAAGGGGAGAGAGAGGGAAGGGACACACCATCTACCGTGCCACCAGCTCCTAATGCTGACACACACACATGGGCCAGCAAACTGGCCAGTGCCTCCATTGTCCGACTGGTCTCCGTGTTGATTTGACCTGCTGATTCAAAAAATGGCACCACCACCATCCCCCTCAGCGCCAGCTAGTATTTAAGGCACAGATCATACACCATAGACTACCCTCGCTCTGCATGCCCAGAGAGAATCAGGACATTTTTGGGGAGGGTGGGCTAGCCTGAGACGGAGGACATGCACACACCGGCTTTCCTGAAGTTCTCTGAACAGCATGAAATACTTAGGACCGATAGCACTTCACACGGTGTCCTCTGCTCCAAAGACCTGCTTGAACAGTGCACAGGAAACCAACTTAGAGTTTTCCTCAAGTGTCCTTCACCCATGCTAGGAACCAGTATAAGGCGGTCCCAGTCTGTGGTCTTAACAGGGGCCGAAAAGGAGCTTCTGTCCCACAAGCAAGGAGACCCGACGGCATCATGGGGTCTGCGTCTGACTGCCACCCCCAAGGTGAGCTGCTCCAGCCCACCAGCCACTCTGGGGGAGGAAGAGGAGACCTTACTCCCACCCACCTGCACA
>PVJH01042798.1:0-14037 GCA_004026705.1 Nesogale talazaci | reverse complement strand
GTGATCATGACGGAGTTCCAGGTGGCTGAGAAGACATCTGTGTCATTGTTGCCCTGGTAGTGCTTGGTGAGTTCTTTTGTGAAAAATTCACGAGTGAGCTGGGGATAGAAAAAGAGATGCGCTAGGACAGGGCAGCTTAGTGCAGGACGCCTCCCCACCCTCCTCTCCCCAGACCAGGGGCAGGCAGCCTTGACCCACAGGGTGGGGAAAGTCAGTCAGGCCCTGCAAGGGAGCCCAGTACGTACATTTTCTCTGAAGAGAAAGGCCAGGATGGCCGCTGAGAGTTCCGCCAGGAAGATGAGCAGGATGAACAGGAAAAACTGCCAAGAGAGGAAGTGGTGAGGCTGGGGGTAGGGTGGGGGCTGTTTTGGAACAGCCAGGGAGGGTTTGCTGCAGGGGGCAGGGCAGTGGCTTCTTGCCAGGTGGTTTTTCATAGTACCTGGTGTCAGTTATACAGACTGACATCAAATACTGATTTTGTACAAAGGGAGCACTCCACCAGTGTCCACCAGACGCTGGCAAACAAACCCATCCTCCCTGATGCCCCGAGGGACAGAACAGATATGTGGGAAAGGGAACAATGGACCGATACCATCCGTATGAGTGGTGCCTTTTAGACAAGACTGCCTTGTGCCATGCACAATGTGGACAGCCCTCTCAGGACTGACAGACGCTGCTGGCCTCCTATGCAGGGGGAGAGTAAAAGCTGTGGGTTTTGTGGGTCTCACGCGGTCAGCTCAGGGCCCCTCTCCCTGAACTTTAGGGAGCACTGAGGCTGTGTTGGAGTCCCTAGGTTCTGCAGAAGTTTAAGGAGTTTGGTTGGTAACTGCAAGCCCGGAAGGGGGAAGGCTGATGCCACTGAGAGGCACCACGGGGGAAAGGTCTGGCGATCCCTTTCTGAGAAGCAGAGGCCACTCTTTCTGAGGCCGCTCCTGGGTGCAGCTTTCCGGGGACCCATGGAGGGTCCTTACGAGTTGGCATACATCAACTCGATGGTCATTGGCTACCACGCGTGGCCACCCACTGGTCATTTGAGGCCGTGTGTTCCCAGGATTCTGGGCAGGTTTCACGGGGGACCTTCCAGATGAAGAAGGACTAGGAAGAAAGGCCTAGTTCTGAAAACCCGGTGGCCCGAAGTGGTCCCATCAGGCCCTGGTCATGAGGATATCCCAGGGCTGGGCAGCTTTCCTTTTGTTGTGGCACGGAGTTACCACAGGGTGGGGGCAGTTCTACATTAATCGCCAGCCAGGCAGGTGCCTCCAGCTCAGGGGCCTGGGTCTTCAGCAGACTGCTCGCCTTGCTGGGCCTGCCCATCCTCCTATCCCTGAGCCTCTGCTTCCCATGAGAAATGGGAGGTGACACTCATCTCCAGCGACAGTGAAGGAGCAGAATTGAGGGGGACAAGAGGGACAGGGTTTGACACCTCCCCAACCTCCTTGGCCCCACTCAACTCCCAGGTTAACAGGAACCTTCATGTGCCATGTCCCTCTGCTGGATGCCCTTCCCATTCTCCCCGCTCTGCCCACCACCTCAGATCTCCAGCCCAAGGGTGTGGGTGTGGGTGGGGCAGCACCTCTCTGGACTTCCCCAGCATCCCTACTAGGCCCCTGGCTTGAGCACCGGGGCTGCACCTCCATTGTCTGTGGCACCCCCACTGCCCTGGGCAACAGCCATCGATTGCCATGATGAGATAAAGGAATGAATGGATGGATGGATGGTAGGGCTCTTGCTATCCTGCTACACGGTGGGCTGCTAGAACTGGTCCTAGAATTATTGCCAGCATGCTCCTCAGCTGTAAGGGTGGTGAGACCTCCCCTGGTGACTTGAGACAGAGGGTCAGGGCAGGTGGGTAGGCTGGGAAAGGGCCTGGTGGCTGGTGCGGCAGAGGACCAGTGAGCCAGGGGAGGTCTCCCCAAGACCCATCCTTCCCTGACACAGCAGCTGCAACAATGGGCTTGAGCACAGCCAGGCAGAGAGCATGGCACAGGGCTGGGCAGTGTGTAGCGAGCTCTCTGCAGGGCCCGGGGCACGGTGGTGACAGCAGCATGGAGACAGTCGGAAGCAGTGACATCTAGCTACACACTGGGCCCTGGCGGAAGTGGGCAGCGCGGGCTGGGGCTCTTGTCTCAGGAACCAGCTTGGGTTTATTACCCGGGCTCCCTGGTGGGTGTGACGATGATAAAGCCTGTGTGACAACGGTGGGTGGCCACTCTCCTGGGAACCACCTGATGTGGAAGTTGACGTTATCCCTGGTGCCACATGGAGACGAGCTCTCAGGGCCCACAGACCTCAGAGTTTCCCAGCTCACACAACCGGGTGGAGGCCTGAGTTTCACTCTCTGCTTCTCTCCGCGCCACAGTGATGGAGCTGCTGGCAAGGAGGCTGGCATTTCCATTTGACCAGTGACGGATGGCCATCCGGCTCCCTCCATCTCACGAGGCACCCCCTGCCCTCTGGCCCCTGCGGCAGAGTCGCTGGCAGGTCGTCCATCAGACTGGCAAGCTGGCAACCCTGAGGATGGTCTCTGTCCTGACAGCGCCCTGGGCGCCCTTGTGCGAACACACTGTTCTCAGGGCAATAATCCAGGTCAGCAGGGCAGGGCTGATGGAGAGAGTCTGGGCAAGGGGTTCAGCCCAGGTTGCCCAGAAGGGGGGCTCAGGACCAAGAGCAGGCCTGACGCATCCAGGAGCCTGGTGCTGGCATGGACGCTTTCTAGAAAAGTGAGTCCAGCCACTGGCAATAGACCTCTCTGGATGCAGCAAGTGGTTTGCCCTCCACTGGGAATCTCACGGTTTGTGGGTGAGTCAAACCCCTGCAGGGGTTGTCCGATGACAGCCGAGGAAACCCTCTAGCACCGCTCTCCTCCGTGGGGATCGCAGGGGCTGGAGTGAACCAGTGGATTTTTGCTGAACACTGACTCGTGTGGCCCAGGGAGCCCTGGGGTGTAGTGGTGATGGACGGGGCTGATGACTGCAAGGTGTGCCATTTGAAGCTTTAAGGAAGGAGCCGTTAGCAGGTGGGCAGGAAAACAGGTTTCCTCCGAGGAAGGGCCTACCGACCCTGCCTCTCAGTGCTACCTTCTGGGGGAGCAGGGTCTGTGTGTGCCCAACTCTCCTCTGCCCACTCCTCCTTCTCCAATGGGAAATACTTCCTGGCGCTGTGAGGCTGGGGCGGAGCTCCTGAGTGGTGCTGAGGGGTGAGCTTCTGGTGCAAACCAGTTGCGATCTGAGTCTACTCAGAGGCGGCTCGGAAGAAAGGCCTGGCGACTGGATTCTGAAAAATACGGGCCCATGACAGCCTTCTGGACCCACACGGAGCCACCGCGACTCAGAACCAGAGTGCTTGTGTGCACCAGAGGTCCTGGCCATGCCGCGTCCCTCTGCTTCTTTGGAGGGCCTCCCCCCACTGGGCTTGTCTAGGGGTCCCCCCTCCCCTTGCCCCCAGCAAGATCTTCCTGGGGTTTGTGTTCTTGAGCAGACCCAACCTCAACCCATGGCCTAGTCTCTTGGCCCACCGGGCAGGACCTGCGGAAGAGGGAACTCCCCACTCACAGCGTGGCTGGGGAGGGAAGAATGAGCCCCGAGCCCCGAGCTCACACTGCTCTCCTGTCTCCCTGTGCGCATCCTCCAGGCGTGGTTTCTAACCCCATTGGCCTGCGGGCACGTCTGCACGCGTTTCTCCTTTCTAACCAACAGTTACTAAATCTATGTACGCCATGTGCAGTTGGGCACATGGATCCCTGAAACGCACCTGTCTCGTCTCATCACGTGCTTCTCTTGGAACATGCCCATGCTAGAACATTTTAAAGAAATGAGAAGCATTGGATGAATTGGCTTAATTAAAAAAAAAAAAAGGGCTTGGAACACTCAAAGGTGAGCAAAAGAAGAAACGAGTTCAATGAGATTCCAACAGTCAGTGGTTGTCACGCACCTGCTGTCCGGTCCAACCTGGACTCACAGTGACCCAGCACACAGCGGCAGGAAACTGTGCCATCCTGTGCTGTCCTCACAGCGGTCCTGGTTCTTGGGTCTGAGCTCATGGTTGTGGCCACGGTGCCGACCCAGCTTGTCCAGGGTCTTCCTCTTTTTCGATGCCCTTCTGCTTGTCCAAGCAGGACGCTCGTATCTAGGGATGGACGGGTCCCTCCGGGTAGCAAGTCCAGGGTACTTGTGGAAAGTCTCCCCATCCTCGCTTGTAAGGAGCATTCGGCTGCCCCCCTTCCAAGACAGGTTTGTCTGTTCTTCGGGCAACCCTCGGTACTTTCCCTATTCCTCTAGCACGATGATTCACATTGACGCCTTTTCTGGGGTCTTCTGAATCTGTGGCCATGTTTTTGCGTGCACACGAGGGGACTGAAAATGCCGAGGCTTGGGCCCAGGGAGCCTCCATCCGTAAGGGGCATCTTTACTGTTCCATACTCTAGAGCAGCGGTTCTCAACCTGTGGGTCGCAACCCCATTGGGGGTAGAACGACCCTTTCTCAGGGGTCGCCTAAGACCATTGAAAAACACTTATTTCTGATGGTGTTAGGAACGGAGACAGTGCTCCTCCATCCATATCTAGGCGGACCCTCTGCCCGCATGCAGATATGCTGATCTGCTAAGAAGGAACCTATCTCATCTTCAGCAGTGATGTTGGCTTTTATGTATACTGTTGCAGAATGCGGCAATGTAGTTTACTGTTGTTATAGTAGGACTTACTCAGGTTACGCCATACCTCAAGCTAAAATGTCATTGGAAATACATATTTCACAATATATAATTACATATTGCTTCTGTGATTAATCACGATGCCTTAATTATGTTCCATTTGTAACCATGAAAAATATATCCTGCATATCAGATATTTACATGACGATTCATCGTGGTAGCCAAATTAGAGTTATGAAGTAGTGATGACAATTTTATGATGGGGGGAGTCACCGCAACATTAGAACTGTATGAAAGGGTCACGGTATTAGGAAGGTTGAGAACCGCTGCTCTAGAAACATGTATTAAAGCAGCGGTTCTCAACCTTCCTAA
Source organism: Nesogale talazaci (assembly GCA_004026705.1). Classification (NCBI taxonomy): domain Eukaryota; kingdom Metazoa; phylum Chordata; class Mammalia; order Afrosoricida; family Tenrecidae; genus Nesogale; species Nesogale talazaci. The sequence goes on along the minus strand of PVJH01042798.1, from coordinate 9,017 downwards.
TGCTGTGACCCTCTCATACAGTTCCTCATGGTGTGGTGACCCCGGATGTGGGCGTATCTGGCATTTGGAAGGGTTAGACCTGCTGACAGGGGGCCCTTTCTCAGGTGCTCCAGCTTCTCAGGCTATTTTCTCATCACACAGATTGAGTCATTTTGGTGGAGCAGATGCAAGTCTGATACGCACCTATCCCGATTAGAAGCCATTCTGTATCCCTTTGTTCTGAATGAGCACAAGGTGTTCCATTTCTCACAAGGTTATCCATAATTTGTTATCTTACACAGTCAAATGCTCTGCAAATGGTGAAAGCACGCCACATCCTTCTGGTATTCTCTGCTTCCAGCTGAGAGTGATCCCCCTGTTCCTCCAGCTCTTCTGAATCCAGTTTGAATATCTGGCAACTCCTCATTTATGGCCTGCTGCAAACAGTTTTGAATTATCCTCCTCATCATCTTACTTGCATGTTATATTCATGGTAATTCTAGAAAACTTTCTGAATTCTTGTATTAGTCCAGGTTGACTAGAGAAGCAAATTTATTGACACTCATATATGTATGAGAGAACTTTATACCAAAGAGTAATTGTATATTAAGACAACATCCCAATCCAGTCTTGGCCAAGTCCGTAAGTCTGATACTAGCCCATATGTCCAATACTAGTCCATAAATTCCTCTTTAGACTCACACAGCACATGCAATGATGCTGAATGCAGGGAGCCCCCAGGCCGGTGGGTGAAAAGTCCTGTGGATCCAGCGGCAGTGGAAGCATCTCAGTGCTGGTGTGGGTCTCCACATGGCTCCTCCAGCTCCAGGACTCTGGCTGCCATTAGTGTGTCTTCACATGGCTTGTCAACAGGAATTTATAGCAAAGAGAGTGTGCCCTGACTTCAGTGAGGAAGACAGGAGTTTCCAGAATCCTCAAGAGAAGGCTATGCCCACACCAAGGCCTCATTGGCCATGACCTAATTGACAGGCTAGACTCTACCCCTTCACTCAAGTTGACAGTGGATTATGTCACAGCTACAATTCTGTTGGCTGCTGCTCTTTGGAATGGGCACAAAGATGGTCAGGCAGCTACCTTCAAAATTTCTTGACATAGATGAGTGGGTGGTTCCAGCATTGCAACTGTTTGTTGAAACATGAACCAGTTGGTACTCTGTCAATTCCTGGAATCTTGTTTTTGGCTGATGGCTTTAGTGAAGCTTGAACTTCTTCCTTCAGTGCCTTTGTTTCTTGATCACGTGCTACCTTTTGAAACGACTGAACAACTGTTACTTTTCTTTTTTTTGCATAGTGACTCATTGTATTCCTTCCATCTTCTTTTGATATTCCTTGTATTGTTCAATTTTTCTACCTAAAGAATCCTTCAGTACTGCCATTTGGGATTTGACTTTTTCTGCAATTTTTTTTTTCTTCAGCTTGAGAAGTGACTGAGTGTGTTGCCCCCTTTTGGTTTTGAATTCCAGGTCTTTGCACATTTCATTCTTCTCCTTCACTCTGCCTTCCTGAAGGAGCTCTGATAGCAGAGTGGGTTAGACATGGAGCCGCTAACCCCAAGCTTGGAAACTGGAACCCACCAGCAGCTCCACAGGAGAACGAAGAGGCACTCGACTCCTGAGAAGCTTCAGAGCCTCATACCCCAACAGGGGCAGTTCCACTCTGTCCCACGGGGTCTCCAGAGTCATGCCTGGCTTGAGGGCAGCGGGGTTGGAATTGTCTTCTTAGCTGCCCTTTGAAATCTTCTGTTCAGGTCTCTTATGTCATTTTTCCTTCCATTCCCTTTTGCCGTCCTCCGTTCAAGAGCAAGTGACAGTCTCTCCTGACATACAGATAATTCCCTCTTCTGTCTCTTTAATGGCCTTTTGCTTTCTTTGTGTGTGCTGCCCTTCATGTCATGCCATGACTGGCATGGCCTTTGCTCACCAGTGTCCCCCGCAGAAAATCTATTCTTCAGATGCTCTCTAAACTCAGGTGGGGTATTCTCAAGGCCCCACATTGGCTTTCATGGACCAGGTGGAAGTCTCTTCAGCTTCTGCCTGAATTCGCACGGGAGGAGCCGACGCTCAGCTGATGGCCCTGCTCCATGGTCACTGGATTGAACGTACAGGTTGGAACTGTCCTACTGCATGTGGAAATGGAAAGTAGACCCAAAGAGTGCCCGTAGAGAAATAGCTCATTAGCCGATGTGATCAGTAGACTCATTCTTCCTTAGGAGAAGGGGACCCAAGACCATGTAGGTATTCAGCCTCAGGGCAGACAGGGCCGAGTTAACCCCATTGCCAGGCCTCCTTACTCCAGAATCCTCAGGTGAGTAAAGCTACTCTCCCTTCACCCCCCTCGCCCAGCAGCTCTAGGAGGCGATCGAGCTTCCAAAAGGACTGGACCATCAACAATGAGACTTGGCACTCCACCACACTGTGATACCGTTGGAAGAGAGCCATGATTCACCTTAGTTTTTAGGTCATACATAAGTTTAAAAACCTAGAAGCCCTGGTGCCTTTCCCTAGACACATACACACACACACACACACACACTCATACACATTCACTTCACACAAACCACACATACATCCATGCATGCATAAGTGCGCACACACGCGTGCACACAAGTCTCTCTCTCACCACACACACACACACTCATACACACATACACACTCACTACATACACAAACCACACACACTCACACATGTCTCTCATACACACACACACACACACACACATTTATAGCATTTTGCATGTAACTTGAAGGCAGTCAGAGTCTACTTCTGCTTAGGAGACCCCAAGCCAGTCCTGAGTCCCAGTGTCCCTGACTCTGACCTGCACCTGCATCCCAGGCAGGCCCCCTACATGCTCTGGGTCCCAGAGAGGGAAGAGGAGAAGGGAAGGCAGGGGAAGGGGGGAAGCAAGATAAGGAGGCAGCGATAACAAGGCAGGGATGGTGAGAGAGAGGGAGTGAGGAAACAGGAACAATCAAGAGAAAGGCAGGGGCAGAGACACAGAGGCGGAGAGGGACGAGAGTGGCAGAGATCATCAGGTGGAGAGAGCAGCCACAGAGAGACAGGAGGCCCCTCGGAGAGGCTGGGAAACCACATGGTTAGGAGACAAGACCCCAGCGTGGTGGCTGTCACGACTGCCTCTCTGTGACTTGGGGCAAGTCTCTGCCCGCTGGGTCTCGGCATGCTCTCCTGCACGCTTGTCCAGCTGGCAGGCTCAGAGGGAGTCACTTAGCTCGAGAGGACTTAAGTGGCTGGCGAGGAGAGGCCAGGCATGGCCCCTAGCCTGTTCCCAGCCAAGAGTGCCTGCTTGGCTTCCTGTCTTGGCTTCCAGACCCATCCATTAACAATGAGTGCACCCGGAGGAACGAGGTGTGAGGAGGAGGAGGAGGGAAGACTATCTCTGAGAGCCCTAGGACCTGCATCCAACCACTCCTGAGGGGCCACTCCACAGGCCAGGTGGTGCCACCAAGGGGTACCTGCGGGGGAACCAGCAGAGGACCTTGGGCCCATTACACGTCCCTCTGTGAGGGGGGCACCTCGCATCGGGCTGTGCCACTCTGCCACCAGCGGGGTTGGGCCGAGGAGGGGCATTTTGTCAAATCTCTGCCTTGTCAGGCCTCCAGCTGAGCACTGCCCTCTAGCTCCTGCTCAACTCCTGACCCGGCCCCAAGGAGCACCTGGGAACTCACCTACCCACCCACCATGTCTCTGAGCCTGGCTATTTTTCACTTGCTTCTGAGGGACCTGGGCTCCCCCCAGAAGTCCTTCCCACAGGACATCTCAGGGGAGGAAGGACACCCTCCCCCCCCCCAACCAAAGACCACTGAGAATGAGATACCCACTGCCTGGCTCCTCAGTGCTCTGCTGAGGGCTAAGCTTCAGAAGAGAATGCTCAGAGAGAAAGAGATAAATATGCCAGGTCAGAGTCACAGCTGGGGGGATGGAGCGGGGGCCCACTCACACCCAGGCCTCCAGCTGTCTGTCCATGACCATCTGCTTGGTCTCAGGTGCATCCCCGGACCCTAGCACACTGTAGTGGGCACCGTAACAAATAAAGAACCATATCACCTCCATTTGAGAACTGGGAATCTATGAAGTCATGTGATTTCCCGCCTCCCCACCCCAGCTAATCATCTGAGCTTTCCTACTCAAACTAGTGGATGCCAACTCATAGTGGACCCTGTGGTTTTGAACTGCTGACCTTGTGGTTAGCAAGCCCCATGCAAAGCTTACTCGAGGCTATCTGATGTGTTAGGTGGAGTTGGCTCCAGGGCAACCCTGCGTACAATAGAAGGAAACATCTTCTGGCCCTAGGCTGTACACACACACACATACACACACACACACACACACACACATACACACACACACACACACAACCCTGTAGCTGTGTGCATCCGAGCTCTGAAAAGCTAATCAGTAGAAAAGCGTCCAGTGAGTTGACCCTGTTTGGGAAGCCTAGTGGTTCAGTCTCAAGAATAAGGCTGCTCCAGTGCCACCTAGAGGCAATTCCCCCAAATTGCAGACATAGCTGCTAACTCCAGGTTGGTGACTGTCACTCCTGGAGGTGAGGGGCCTTGTTTCAGCCCCCAGTGTGAGCTCCCCAGAGTTTAGACACCAGTGTGGTGTTGATGAGATTGGGGCCCTGCCCGAACTAGAGGGATGTGGTAACACCTGACGGGAGAATGGAAGGGATGTTATTTCAAGCACCCAAAGGACCAGGGAGGACCCTGAGTAGGGCGTGTAAAGGTTCCACCTCCGTCTTCATCTCCGACTTGCTGTGGGACTCTGGGCAAGTCGTTGAACCTCTCTGGTCTCACAATCCTTTGTGGCACCCATGGAGCGGGTTAGCAGTCTGCAGGTCAGCAGCTCCCCACCCCCACCCACTTGCCCCTCCTTCTCCCACATCCATACTCACAAACAGCAGCAGACACTTGTTCTCACGCACGGCCCCGCAGCAGCCCAGGAAGCCGAGCAGGAAAAGCAGGCCTCCCATGGCCAGCAGGATGTAGGCGCCTGTGATGAGCAGGGGGTTGGTGGCCACGATCTCCCGGAAGCCGGTGGGGTCCACTATGACCCAGATGCCGACACCCAGCAGGCAGGCTCCACTCAGCTGCTCCCGGGGCCAGTCGGAGGAGGGAGGAGGAGAAAAAGGCAGAGCTGAGGTCACCCACTCCCAGACGGCACGTGCACCCCTCCGCCCCCCTCCAGCACTCGCCCTCACCCCAGCCAGGCCCCTCATCATCGCTTCAAAATGCATCCTGTTCCTCTGCCCTCTGTGGAGCCCACACTGCCACCTCCTGTCTCCCTCCAATCTCGTTTTCTGAGGACCAAGGAGCGCTCCCCGGCCATGTCTGCATTCACAGGACGCATCAGAGCAGGAAGCTTGTGACAACATCTCATCCAAACCCTCTCCTTCGACACAGTGGCCCAGAGAGGGCAAAGGCCTTGCTGCAGATCACACAGCAGGACTGAAGCCGGACTGGGTTGAACAAGACCCAGTGCTCTAACTCTGGAAGAACAGACCTTAGAGACCCCATGATCACAGATATGCCCGACATTCGTGGAGCTGAGTGAACTGTGTGGCAGCTGGTAGGGATTGCCAGACCTGTGTAGCAGGGTACCTGGGGGTGGACCCCGCTGTGAGCTGAACTCCCCAGGGGCCAAGAAGAACTCAAACTCCCTGCCACTGAGTGGATGCCCACTCACAGCAGGGAGGAGGGTTTCTGAGATGGGAACTCTTTACCAGGGTAGAAAGCCTCTTCTTTCTTTAGGGGAGCAGTGGGTGGTTTTGAACTGCTGACCTTGCAGGAGAGCCACGACCCCACCGGGGCTCCTGATGATCGGAAGAGGCATTTGAAATCCCTCTGGGCCCCCAGAAGAGCAAAGAGCCCTCCCTGGCAGTGTGGGGACTCTCCTGCTACCCCCAAGTTCAGCGGTTCAAACCCACCAGCCACCTTCTAGGCTATTGAAAGGCAAACACATTCCAGGCCCTTGGTCTCCTACACCTGCTGGATTTTCCAAATAACCTGAGCAGGTAGGTACAAGGGGACTTTAGAAAGTTAGTGGGGAATTGGAACCAAAAGATTGGGGGATTTTTCCATGAACTTGTGGAAGCCCCCTTGTTATTTAAGGGACACGGACACCAGGTTTCGGGCACAGGCAAGGGCTCTCAAGTCCCATAGCTGGTAAGAGGCAGCGCTGGGATTTGAACCCAGCTCTCTCTATGCTAGAGGTGGCTCCAGTGACAGCAGGAGGCTTGACTGGCTCAGACCCTCAGGCTGCTGTGTCTGTTGGCCAGGACTGTGTGTGGCTGCCTTAGGGCCCCTCTGCTCCCTTCTCCCCATTGGGGGTCAGATTCCAAAATGGGCTGAAACTGAGCCCCTCCTTTGCCAGGGGACTGGATCGAGCCAGACTGGATCTGTGTATGCAAAGAAAGACCCTCTCCTATGATAGGATGTGGGGGGGATAAAAGGGGGTAGTTCTTGGGGACAGGAGTTCCCCTTCACAACACCCTTGCTGGACAGACAGACCGATTTCCAGCACTGTTCCAGCACTGCCCCAGGAATACTCACAAATATGAAGAAATTAAAGACGAACATCAGATACTTCATGCAGCTCAGACAGTCACCTTCCATGGTGTTTTACCTGTGGAAAAGCAAGATACCTCAGCTGCCTGCCACACCCCCACAAAGAAAGAGCCGCGCCCCCCTTCCCCAGCCTCACTCAGGGGGTGGACAGCAGTCAGCCCCCCCCCCCAGCAGGTAGTTTAGACCCTCTATAACCAGGCTCAGAGCAAAGGGTTCTGAGGGTGGGTTGGGCATGGGGAGCTGGGGAGTCTTCTCTTGCCCCACATCAGGCTGAAGGTTTCCCTTCAGATGAAAATGCCAAACAGAAGGTCCCACTGTCATTGACCCCAGGGCTTCAGGATGACCCCCTGCGGAGGTTGGAGGAAACCCCAAACCGATGGCTCCGAGACCATCTTTGAACTGCATGTGAAACATGTCAGCGGAAGTCCTTTCAACTAACCACCAGTCTGGCTCCAGCAGCAGAGAACACCGGCTTTGAGCCCTGAGGTTGGAGTGGGTCCTTCATTGAAAGAGGACGCTTCCTTTTCCAGACAGACTCCCAGCCGCAGACCCCCACAGGTGCACTTCTGCTCTACCCATGGATCCAAGCACAGTCGGAATTGACTGGATGGCCATAGGTTAGGGGTTTGGGGGGCTGTCAAATCTACCTCTAGGGGAGCAAATTGACCAAGTATTCTCAAACCATGGTCCGAGGGGGGCCACATGTGGCCCATTGAGGACATTTATCCAGCCGCTGGGTGCTTTTCCTGTCACTGCCTGTTCTGCTTAGCAGCCGACTCATCCCGGGCCTGCAGTGAATTTGTTCATAGTTTTGGGTTGTTCTTTTTTAAGCTATAATCCGGCCCTCCAACAGTCTGAGGGACAGTGAACGGGCCCTCCTGTTTAAAAAGTTTGAGGATTCCTTAAATTGACCCTGAGGCCGGCAGAGCTTGGGCAGGAAACACAGGGACCATGAGTGTCAGTCACTAGAGGAGGGACAGGGCCAGTAAGACACTCTCCCCCCAGATCACAGTCATCAGCTGAATTCTGACTCAGCAGGCCTGGAGGAGGCTGTCACACTGCCCCTGAGGTTTTCTGAGGCTGTAACTCTTCATGGGGGTCGAAGGCCATCCCTTTCTCTGAGAAGCGGCTGCTGGTTTTGAACTCCTGACCTTGTCATCAGGAATAGATCACCAGGTCTTTCTTCCTAGTCCTTGTTAGGCCGGAGGCTCCACTGAAACCTTGTCAGCCCCACAGTAGACGTTTCTGGGCAGATGGGTGGGGGCTGTGTGTGTGGGAGGGTGGTCTCGCTGGCTGGAATCTGACCTCTGACACAGGTTAGTCTGCCTGGGGACCACAGCGGCCCACAGACCAGGTGGGGGCTTTAAAAAGCTCATGGGGAACTGAACATCCATTTCCTTTAGGTCTCCTCTTCTTCCAGCTGGGCTGCTGGGTTACAGTCTCAGACACCCATAGGGCAGCTGTGCCCTGTCCTCCCTGGTCGCCAAGAGTCTACCTGGACAGGATGGCAGTGGGTCCTGGTTTAGGAGATCAAATTCACAACAGCATTACTGCTGGTGTGTGAACACAGGTCCTCAGAGGGTGGGCACCGGCAGGCATGTCTGACGCCCCAGGCCTTTGGTTCATACAGCACAGTCAAACAAGGTCAGAGGGACCTTAAAGGCCAAGGGAGAAGATGATGGGATGCAGGGCCAGGGAGGCAAGAGACAGAGACGGAACAAGCAGACGCAGGAAGCCAGATATGGGCCCAGAGAGACGTGGGCAGGGTTGGATCCAAGAGTGGCTATTGTCTGCGTTCTTTGTGGTTCTTTGAGGCTTCCCAGCATGGGGGCTATGGGTCAGAAGGGTTCTCGTATATTCTTTTATTGGCCCAGCGTGCCCTATAAAGTGCCCAGTGGCCACAGGCAGTCCATCGGGCAGCCACATGTAGACGCTGTTTATGCAAACCAATTCTGCTGACACACACGCGGCCCTAGTCTCTCGCTGGGAAGGGACCCATTAGTGCTAATGAAAAGCCCCCTGCACCTGGGGCCACGCTGGCTGGGACGGCCTGCCAGGAGTGCCCACCTTCTGTCCAGCTGGTAGCTCCTGGGTGCCCTCCCTAGGGCTGAGTGGGAACTGCAACTTCTGTAAGAAGCTTGCACCCTGCGGCATGGGTTTTCTGGAAGCGGTGTGGTTGGATGGGGCTGAGGCAGGAGGAGGCCATGGAGGTGGGTGGCACACACGCACACACCTGGATGCTACGGGGGTTCCAGAAGGGATGGCTCGGCTGGTTCTGTTTTGCCAAACTCTTGCTCCTCTGCCGCCGCACAAACCCAAACAAACAAACTCACCGCCTGTTGGTTCTGACCCCTAGCAGCCCCGCGAGAGAAGGCACCACCACCCCTGTGGGTTTCTGAGACTGTCATTCCTTATGGGAGTGGAAAGCTCCCTG
>PVJH01042797.1:0-14037 GCA_004026705.1 Nesogale talazaci | reverse complement strand
TTCCCCCGCCTGGTCTCCTGCAGCCAAGTCTCTGCGCCTTCAAATGGACGCGGGCGCCCACTGCTGAGAGCACCCTGTTCTTAGAGGCTTGGCAGGCCCCTCATGGTGCAGTGGTCATGCGTTTGGGCTAACTGCACAGTCAGCAGTTCGAAAGCACCGGCCACTCCTCAGGAGAAAGCCAGGACTTTGTGCTCCTGCCTAGAGTGACGGTCTTGAACACCCACAGGGACAGTTCTGCCCTGTCCTTCAGGGTCCCTCGGAGCCGGCATGGCCTCCGTGGCCGTCAGTGTGGTTTGGTTTGGTCTTGGTGGTGGTGGTGCGGGGGTGTTGGTGGGTAGTCTAGTCAGTCGCTCCAGCCCCCCTCTGACATCCCCAGGCACACAGACCATCCTGGCCCCCAAACTCAGTTCTGGTTTGTTCTGAGCATCGTGGGAAGTCCTTAGCCAGCCCCCGCCCCCCACTCCGGGCCACAGAGGAGGAAGAGGAAACACAACTCCACAGGACCCAGCACGGCTCGAGGACACAGCCGGGCAGCCACCTGGCTGCCAGAAAGCGCGGGAGGCGGCTGCCTTCCCGCCCACGACTGCCCTTGGTGGGTGGGAGGGTGCCCCACTCCAGCCCCGCGGGCTGTTCCCAAGGCCGATAACTGAGGGCAGCCCTCTCCGCCCTCCTCCGAGAGCCCGGTGCCCGGCCACCTGCCCAGCACACAAGCCCTGCCCGTGCCAGGCTGCTGCCTGGAGCCCAGCCCTGCTGACTCGCCAGGATCGCAGACCACAGTCAGAACCCATCTCAGCGCTGGCCGGAGCCACGCCGGCTGCTCTGGCAGGAGGGGTGACTTCTCATCCCCTGCTCCCTGGCCACACCGAGAGACAGAATCAATCAAACATCTCTTCCTGTACCCTCACCTCTTCCCTCAGAAAGGCCTCCCTCCCTGCCCTAACACACCCTAACCAAGAGGTTAGGGGCTGCAGCTCGAAAGCGGGTGGGTGGGTGGGTGAGAGTCGCGGCTATCAGATTAGAGCCCCGGGGAGGGGCCTGCCAGGCGTCGATAGGTGGCTGGCAGGGGACAGTGGCGATCTGCAGCTTGTGGTCCAACTAGAGGGGCATTGGGAAATCTAGGATGCCATGGTGACCTTGGAAGGATGGGGTTGGGAGATGGGTACTAAAGATCTTGGGTCCTGCCCGGGGCCTGCCCATCCTGGGCCAGTGGCCCAGCCTCCCTGCCCACAGAGTTCCTCCATCCCCCTCGATCTGGGGGTGTGAAAACCACCCACTGGGAAGGATTCTGGGCCCCGGGAGGGCCTCTCCCCTCTGCAGAGACCCAGCTCGGCATGTGGTGGGGTGAGTGTTTGTGTGAGGCCGATGGGGCCAAGCCGCGGGGTGTGCCCCACACGTGTTCTCGCCCCAGCCTGAGGCTGACGAATGTGGCCCCTTGCCCACATCCTCCCAGCTTCCTGAATCAAGCATTCCATGGGAGGGTGCCCACATTCCTCCCATCCCACTCTCAAAGGGCCCCTGGAGGGCAGCACTCATTGGGCCCGAGGTCAGTAGGCCAAGGGGGAGGGCCTTGTGCTGCCTTGCAAGCAGTGGTGCGCTCCCTGTTTCCAGCCCCGAACTCCGAGGACCTTCCTCCTCTTTTACGGGGACTGGGCCTGCGGGGCAGCAGGGCCAGCGTCCAGAGGGAGCCAGGGCAGGGCTGGCACCACCGGCAGGCCTGCTTTAGAAACACCTGCCTTACCGAAGTCCAGACTGGCCCTGTCAGTGGGCTGGTGAGACAACGTGGGGTCCGCCGAGGGCCAGGAGGGGAATCTGGCCTGCTTCTTTCTACCAGGCCCCGAACCCATGGCCCTGACCAGTCCTGCCCTGGGAGGAGGATGGGGAGTCGGGGAGGGGGGCCATGGGTCTGCCGGGGACTCTCTTGGTCCAGAAAGGATGCGGTTGGTTTTAGATCACAAGGAGGTGATGATAGGGTGACCTGGCCCTGGCCCACCGCTGGGTCCTTGTGTGCCCCTAGCCCCCACCCCTGCCCGAACCCCTGGTTATTCTGGGAGCTTTTAGCTACCACTTAGTCAGCCACTAATGCGTCAGGCCGGGGAGGGCGGGGGGAGACCCGGTGCCAGACGGCGCTCCTTTTAGACACGAAGCATGGGAAGTTGGTCAGGCAGGGAGGGGGGGCGGGGGGACACCTGAGAAGGGGCAGCTGGTACGGTCCCATCCCGGGCCAGGCTCGAGGGGACAGGCAGCATGGAGGCTGGGCATCACTAGGAAGGGGGGGGTGGGGAGAAACCTCAGCCCATCTTCCCCAATCCTCTCACTGGAGGTCTTTCCCATCCCGCTACAGAGCGGCCTCGCCCTGTGTGCCCACCCCCGCGTAGGACGGGCCCGCCATCCTCTCCTTCCTTGCTCCTGGCCGTCAGCTTTTATCCTTCCCAGCCAGGCCCGGTTCTGCCGCAGCGGCAGGAAGACCGCCCGGAGGACGTGACACTCCCTCTCGCGGGGCCTGGACAGCCCTGAAGGTTATCCGCGCTGCCGCTGCCCCGGGGAGCAGGTCTCAGGGAGGCCGGATCTGGGCTGGTTGGCCTGGTGCTGCCTTCCCTTCCAGGCAGCCCTCCATCCCCCGCGCCCCCAGCCCCGCTCCAAGGACCTGCAGGAACAAAGCAACCTTTCATGTATTCATCAGGCTGCTGCCCGACACTTTCTGGGCATAATCGGGCCTTTTGAGGGCCTCGGGCAGTGCGGGAAGCGAGCAGAGCTGGGGTGGACAGTGGGCCAAGACCTTGTCCTGGGTTGAGCTGGTGCCGTCTCCCTGCCTGCCCCCCATCATCAGACCCGGAGGGAGGGGGGCAGCCGGGGTCACAGGAGGCAATGTCCAATAATCCTGGGCTCTTGTTTGTTCTTCTGCAAAATGGAGCCAGCAGTTCCTGTCACCCGTTTTACCACCCCCACCCCGTCCGAGGCCGCAGCCAGGATTTGAGGGGTTGTGGATTTATGCAGTGCTGCCCCGTGCCGCATGGCTGCGCCCACCACGCTGGCTTTCCCTGTGTGCACAAAGATGCGGGGCGTTGTCCCAAGACCATTGGCTGTCCCCGCAGACTGGATGCCAGGACCAGGTGTCCCCTGTCTGTTCCTCCCCCAGGCCGGGCCAGGCCTCCCCATTCAGACTTTCTGTCCAGGTGGGGCCTCCTTCCTCTGATGGCACCCCCCCCCCCACCACCACCACCACACACTCTCTCTTTCTCTCTTCTCTCTCTCTCTTTTCCCTGTTGACCTGTGGCTAGCTGAGGCTCTGTGGATAAGGATGCAGCCAGGCAGTTCTTCCTGGCTGGCAGGCGGCTGGGCTGGCATGTGGGGAGGGCGGGGAGTGACCACAGACAGTCTGCATCCCAGCCTAGGGGAAGGGGGTGCCTTGGGAGCTGAGTCAGGAGAACCGGGGTCTGTGGACTGGACCGCTGACCCCAGTGCTCTCTTCTTTGTCCCCCTCTGGGAAGGGAAGGCAGGGTGGTGGGCCGGGCCCTGCATCCTGAGCCGGCTAGCACTTCGCCAGCACCGAGCTGGGCTGGGCCCATCCCGGGCTGAAAAGGGCGGGGCTGGGGCTACTCAGAGCCCCCAGGAGCTCCAGGCCAGCCAGTGAGCTCAGCATGTCTGTGCTCCGCCAGAGTGCCGGCCTGAGAACTGATATCCCGTTGGGATAGGCCGGTGACTTTCCTGCCTCCCAATGTGACCTTGGCCCCATGCTGCACCCCCGGGCGTGGGGGGCTGGGGTAGGGGGAGGAGGGCTCAGTGTCCTGCTTTGCGCCCTGAGCCACCTGCACCCAGGTGAGGGATGAAAGTAGCCACCCCCTGCTTCTAGGGGTGTCTGCTTCTGCCGCATGGGGAAAGGAGCGGGAACGTGGCCCCCAGGTGTGGACTAGCTGCCCCTCACCCCCCATTGAATGCCAGACCCTCAGGGATGGTCTCAGGGGGCAGTCAGCAATTCGGGCCGGCTCGAGGAAGCGAGGAGGTGGCGCGTCCTGTTCCGCCTGTGCTGCGGAGTGTGCCCACACAGGAGCTGACCATCCCAGAGCTCACTGTAAATCGACTGCAGCGGTAAATCCCCCGGTCAGCCAAGTCCCGGGTGTGGCCTGGCCTCCTCCCACTGCTGGCTGATTGCTGGGGGTGTAGCCACAGGCCGCCTCTTCCCTGTAATTGAGTCCTGTAGCCAGGACACTGCCGCAAGGTCACCTGAGATGCGACATCTCCCTCAGGGCAGAGGCCATGGCCAGTTTCCTTTGGGGCAAGATTGTCCCGCTCAGCCCTTCTGCTGAAAGGCCCAGGATGTGCTCCGTGACGGGCTGCTGGGAAGGGCCTGTCCAGCTGATCTTTCTCTCTGCGAGGGCCGGGGGGAGGCTGAGAATCTCAGCACCAGGCCAGAGTGGGCCCAGCCGAGGAGTCCAGCCAGGCTGAGAGCACAGATGCTGGTTCCGTGTGGCCCTGGGCTGCCTCTGGCCCTCTCCTGAGCTCTGCTTTTCCAGCTGTGAAATGGTGGGGAAGACGGGGGCGTGGGTGGTGAGTGGTTCCCTCCCAGCTCTGAGCCCGTGGTCACTCAATGTCGAGGGGTCAGCTGGGAAGGGCCGTGGGGGGCTTCCTGCAGGAGGGGGCGGGGCGCCGGACTTCACAAGATGGGTGCTCAGCGTACACTCCCCTTCCCCTGCAGCCGGTGATGGTGGCTGCCTGTTCTGTCCTGGGGCAGCGGAGACCCCAGGGCAGAGCTGAGGGGCCCCTCCTGCCAAAACCCAGCCCCCAGGAGCAACAGAGGGAGGGTCTGTGCTCCCACCAATGGTCACCAAGTCCACGCTGATTATTGGGGAATCCCATGTATTAGGGAAGCCCTGCTCCTCACCAGGGTATCTCACCAGAGGCTGGTTTCTCCAAATTCACCCTGTAGGCCTCTGGGTGGATTTGAACTCGGGCCATTTGCCAGTCAGTCAGCACTGAATCTGCTGGGCACTGGCACCGCCCGGGCCCCCTGTTCTCCTCCAGGGCCCTAATCCTCCCCCATTCCGAAGTCACCCAGGCAGTCACATGCTGGGGCCCATGCCTCTGGGGGGAGGACAGCTCACTGTGGGGCCACACCAGGGTCCCTTCCAGTCTGCTGCTGAATCCTGATGTAGCCCCAGCAGCCTGGCCCCTTCTCTGAGGCCCACCAGTGTCCTGAGCTTCAAGCATCCGTGGTGGGGGTGGGGGTGGGGCTGATGTGCCTGAGGCTCCAGAACTTCCCCCTCCCACCTCACTGCTGCTTTGCTTGCCGTCCCTACAGGCCGAGGGGGCCAGGACCGCGTAGACTTTGGTCAGCTGGAGCCGCACACGGTGCTCTTCCACGAGCCGGGCAGCTCCTCTGTGTGGGTGGGCGGCCGAGGCAAGGTGTACATCCTCGACTTCACCGAGGGCAAGAATGCCTCCCGGCGCACGGTGAGTCCCTCTCCTGTCCTCTGGCCTGGGGGCCGCAAGGAGGCCTAGGGGTGGGTGGGTGGGTTGGGGAGTTGACATCTCTTCTTTAACCTATTCATTCCCACTGCCTCCCATGAGCCCTTGAAACCTCCAGATCAGAGGGCTGGGCAGGGGTGGGTGGAGGTAGGCAGCCCTGACGGGGGAGCCCAGGCAGGAAGCCGGTCCCTACCCCGGGACCCAAGTCTTCTAAGACCTGGAGCGTGACTGTCAGACTGAGGGCTGCATGAGGTTGGGTGTTGACACCAGTCTGCCACAGAACCCTGGTCTCTCAGCTGTACAGGGAGGCTGTTGGGGGCTTGTCCTGGGCATTTGTGGGAAGCAGGGTGTGGGCTCTGGCCCCTGGCAGCGTGGACTAATGCCTCCCCTTCCCCAGGTGAACATAGACTCCACCAAGGGCGCCTGTCAGGGCAAGCAGGTGAGTGGGGGAGGAAGGGTGGTCGGGGGGGTCGGGGGGAGATAGACCCTTGGGAAAGGGGGAGGCAGGACCTGGTCGGAGAGGAGAGACCTGGTTTTTCTCTGGAGGCGTCTGTGTCCCTTCTCTGTTCTTGGGGGGCTTCAGCTCCTTGGAGTCTCCTCCCGGCAGCCTCCCGAGCCCGCGCCCTGGAGCTGGGCCTGTCAGAGCCTTCGGCCGACTCCCTCCCCCCTCCCGGCAGGACTGTGAGAACTACATCACCCTCCTGGAGAGACAGGCCCAGGGCCTGCTGGTCTGCGGCACCAACGCCCGGCGCCCCAGCTGCTGGAGACTGGTGAGACTGCCCTTCCCGAGATCCCCTCCTCACGGGCACGTGTGCACACCACCCCCCCCCCTGCTGGGAAGGAGGTGGGGGTCACTCTGGACTGCCCCCCTCCCCCCACCGTGGTAGGGCCCCTGGCTAACCCCTACGCCTGCCGAATGACAGGTGAACGACAGTGTGGAGCCCCTTGGCGAGAAGAGGGGCTATGCGCCCTTCAGCCCGGACGAGAACTCCTTGGTCCTGTTTGACGGTAGGGCTGCGGCCGGCCGGGGCTGGGGTCTGGGAGTGGGGCTTCCCGGGGCGGGCCCTCACCCGGCCCCTCTGGCTGCGCACAGGGAAGGAGGTCTACTCCACCATCCGGAAGCAGGAATACAACGGCAAGATCCCCCGCTTCCGCCGCATCGAGGGCGAGAACGAGCTGTACACCAGCGACACTGTCATGCAGAGTGAGCCGAGGGCTGGGCTGTGGGGGGCGGGCCCCTGCTCTCCTGGGAGGCCTCCCTCCCCGAGGGCAGCCGGAGAGGGAGGGCCTGAGCCCCGCATCAGGTTGGCAGGGAGGGGACCATCCCAGGCAGCGGGAACAAGCAGAGGAAGCCCCGGACCAGCCCAGCGGGGTCCCTGGAGCTGAAGTCGGTCCCTCTGCTGAGCTCATGCTGGCAGCCCGCCCCGCCCTCCTCGTTAGGGCACCGCCAAATTAGGCAGATATGACATAGGAGCCCCCAGGGACCTCCTCCCAGTCCCCAGGCATGAAGTCATTGCTCCCCAGCTGGTGACATCTTTGTGGGGGGAGGAGGACAGATAGATAGGCGTGGAGTGGAGGGGGGCATCTGGGGCACGGGGCCTGAGGCCCTGAATTTGATTAGTCTGGGTGTGTGCATTGTGGGGTACCCCCAGCCTTAACCCCACTTCCCCTCACCCCGGCAGACCCGCAGTTCATCAAGGCCACCATCGTCCACCAGGACCAGGCCTACAATGACAAGATCTACTATTTCTTCCGGGAGGACAATCCTGACAAGAACCCTGAGGCCCCGCTCAACGTGTCCCGAGTGGCCCAGCTGTGCAAGGTGTGTGTGTGGTGGTGGGTGGGAGACCACAGGGGAGGAAGGGCACCTGCGTATGTGTAGGAGCAGCTGCAGCTGTGCCCTTGTGGGGGCAGTGGGCGTTCACGCGGGTGCGTCTGCTCGGGTGCGTGTACAGGTGTGGTGGTGTGTGCGGCAGAGGGCAAGCGTGTGAAGGGGTGTGTGTCAGTCTGGGTTGACTAGAGACATAAATCCGGAGATGTTCCTATGTGTATAGGAAGGAGCGTGATCTGCAAGAGCAAGAAAACATCCAGCCCAGGCCAGGTCAAGTCCATAAGTCTGACATTAGCCCATAGGTACGATGCCAGTCTGTAAGGTCCTCTTCAGACTCACAGAAGGCGTGCAATGACGCCGAACGCGGAGAGATCACAGGCCGGTGGGTGGAGTGTCTTGTGGATCCAGTGGCGGTGGAAGCATCTCAGTGCCTGCAGGGGTCTCTGCGTGGATCTCCCGGGCTCATGTGTCTTGTCCGTAGCAATGTCTCACAGGGAGCGAGTGGTATATCTGGCCTCTAGGGAGCTATTTATCTCCTAGTGGCTCCAAACGAGGTCATCAAGCTGCAATCTGATTGACAGGCCAGACTCCACCCTTTCACTCCTAAGTCTCAAATTGACAGCAGATTATGTAACTGCCACAGGGTATTTGTGTGTGTGTGTGTGTGCACTCCCGCACGCGTGCTTCACTGGTGGGATGTGCTGGAATGTTCCAGTCTGAGTCACATGCCTGAGAGGACCTGCACCCACTTGGAGGGGACAGGTGCCCTCCCCTGCAGAGTTACCCCTCTTGGGCATTGGGCATTGGGTCCCAATGCAGGCAGGCCCGTAGATCCCAGCGCCATGGTGACGTGCCTTCTCTGTACCTGGGGCGCTGGCGGTCCTGGCAGCAGGTGCCTCGGGTCTCAGGCGGCCCAGGGAGGTGCTGAGAGACCCCTCTTCCTTCCCAGGGGGACCAGGGCGGTGAGAGCTCCCTGTCCGTCTCCAAGTGGAACACCTTCCTGAAAGCCATGCTCGTCTGCAGCGATGCCTCCAGCAACAAGAACTTCAACAGGCTGCAGGACGTCTTCCTGCTCCCCGACCCCAGCGGCCGGTGGGAGGACACCAGGGTCTACGGCGTCTTCTCCAACCCCTGGTGAGGGACCCTCCTGGTGCCGCTTATGTGTCCTGGGATCCGTGGGCTTGGATCCTGCTGGGCGGAGGCAGGTGTGGTGTGGCCGGGCACTCTGGGCCCCGTTCTGGGGATTCTGTGCCAACAGGGCACGGGGCGGGCGTGCAGTGAGGTGTGTGGTTGTGGGTCTGTACCACAGGTGAGCGCAGCTGTGTCCGAGAGGCGGCCACCCGCGCGTGCTCAGAGTGGCACCCGCTGGGCTCTGGGTGCTTGGTGTGATCACACCTGCCCAGGCACGGCTGCGCCGGGTACTTCACACTCGCTTCTTAATCACTCTCATTGATTGGAAACAAGGCAGGCGGAGTGTTGGGTGAGAGGCGAGGAGGGGGCGACCGGTAGGGAAGGCACCAGCTCGGTGGGTCCTGTGTGAGTGAACCCATGCAGCTGGGAGGGGATAGGGGTCTGGAGGTTAGAGACTCACCCTGCAGGGATTCCCCTGGCAGCCTCTGAACTCGCTGACCCCGGGACGGCCTCCTTGAGCACCTGCTCTCTCTCTGCCTGTCCTCTTGGGGCTGGTGAGCCTGGAGCTTGGCTGGAGGCCGAGGCGGGGTTTGGAGTGGTGCCAGGCTAGCCTGGGTGAGCGGTGCTGGCTGGCTCGGGGGCCCTGCACTGAGGTGTTCTCTGTGCCCCCCCCAGGAACTACTCAGCTGTCTGCGTGTATTCGCTGGGGGACATCGACAGAGTCTTCCGCACCTCCTCGCTCAAGGACTACCACTTGGGTCTTCCCAACCCTCGACCCGGCAAGGTGAGTCGGGGTCCGCCGTGCCCAGGTCCCAGGCCTGCTCCCATCCCCTGCCACCCAATGACCTGACCCCTCTCCTTGCTCAGTGCCTCCCAGACCACCAGCCGATCCCCACGGAGACCTTCCAGGTGGCCGACAGCCACCCCGAGGTGTCGCAGCGAGTCGAGCCCATGAACTCCCAGAAGACGCCTCTGTTCCACTCCAAATACCACTACCAGAAAGTGGTCGTGCACCGCATGCAGGCCAGCCACGGGGAGACCTTCCGCGTGCTCTACCTGACCACAGGTGAGGTGCTGCCCCGCCACCACGCTCAGAATGCAGGAGCCTCACACCGGGGGGGGGGGCGGGGAGAAGGCTTGGGTGACGCGGGGCTGAGTGTGGGGCAGCCAGGCAGGGAGGGCTTCCTGCAGGAGGTGGGGGCAGAGGTCAGAGGGGAAGGCATTCTAGGGTGGGAGAGGAGCTGGCCCGGGAGGCAGACAGGGACGAGTCTAAGCTGAGCGGATGTGTGGGGCAGGAGGAAGAAGTGTGGGGCGGTGGAGGCAGGGGCCTCACCAGCTGGCCCCCACAGCCTGTGCTGGGAAGAGAGGAATTCAGACCCTCTTGGGAATCGGGCAGGTGACAGGAAGGAAGCCTTTGCCTTGGTGGCGTGAGGAAGGACTTCCAGAAGCAGTCTTTGCAGAGGGCTGGGGTGTGCCGCCAGGAGGATTCTTTTCCTGGGGAGCCGGAGTCAGGAGGGTGGAAATCCCAGGAGGTGGTCCTGTGGTCCAGGACCACACTTGAGCTACTGTGCGTGCAGCAGCTTCCTGGTCCCCCAAAGCCAAACAGAACGACTCATAGCATAGGACAGGGATGGACTGCCCCTGTGGGTTTCTGAGACGGCAGCTCTTTTCTTTGGGGGGGGGTTGGGCATCACTGCATCTGGTGGTCGCGGGCACTACCCAGTGCTGCTCCTGAGAGCCGCCGCTGGATTTGAACTGCCAAGCCCACGGGCTGCAGTCCTGCACTCAACCACTGACGCCACTGGGGCTCAGCCCGAGATGGCGGCTTTTTATGGGAGGAGAAAGCCCCGTCTTTCTCCCGAGCAGCAGTCGGTGATTTTGAACTGCCGGCTTGGTACTTAGTGGCCCAGTGTGTCATCACCACGCCACCGGGCTTCCGGTCCCAGGAGTGGCCAAAGGGGAGCTCAGGTGTGGGCACTGGAGACCTGTGCTGCAGGACCTAGAGGTCCTTCTTCAGACGGGGACCCTCCGGAGGGAAGTGCAGGGGAGCTTCTGGGAGCCCAGGGACTCTGGGGTCATAAGTGCACGGCCTCGATTGTTGGGGCTCTCCCGTGGGACTTCCTGTTGGTTGGCCTTGGTGGTCACTCTGGAAGCCAGAGCCTCCCCACCCTAGTTTGGCTCCTGGAAACCTCGGGGAGAGGCTTTTCCCACGGAGAAGAGCCTGGACCCCGCCGTCCAGAGACGTCACCTCTGTCCCAGGACAGCGGGCCTAGCTGCTTTGATCAACTGGGGGTGTGTGCTGTAGACCAGTGGGAAGCACGGGACGGGGAGGCTGGGCTTTGACACAGCTAGGAGGAAGTGCACTTGCTTGAAGAAGGTCGTTCTCTTGGGTCACCCTGAGGGCCATTTGAGAAGAAACACTTTGGAGCCTGCAGCAGGAAGGATTGGGGTCAGATTAAAAAATAGAACTTTCTGAGTCCTCTGCAGAGAACCGGGAGTCTCTCTTGCTCAGCATTGGGCGAAGGTATTGGCTCAGTTCCCAAGAGTTTTGCTAAGGGGAGCACGGTATCAGGGCTGTGTAAGAAGGAAGGAAGGAGGCAGAGGGCAGTAGGTGTGGGTGTAGGTGTGGGTGTGGGTCTCTGTGATGAGGGCGGGGCAGGGAGAGGCTTGTCAGTGAAGACCCGGCTGGCCCCGTCCCGAAGCTGCAGAGGGGACCACAGACACAGCAGAGCCCTCTCAGCCAGGTGATCATCTGACGGTGCTTTTTTGGGGCAAGTGTTGCTCTGGGAACTCGGGAGGGAGGGAGGGAGAGGCTATTCTAGAAACTGGGACATAGGGTGTGATGGGAGATTGGAAAAACCCAGGGGTCAAGATGCCCATTAATTCCTGAAGAGCTCCTGGGAGGCCAGCCGGCAGCCTGGCGGCATGACCTTGGACCGGTCACTTCCCTGCTGGAGCTTACCAGATGGAACGTCAGGTCCCTTTGAGAGCTACGGTTTGATACAAGTGGAGCCGTCTGTCCCTGCCGATGACGGACTGACCCCGCCCTGCGGGACCCTGGAGCAGGACGAGGGCTTTGGTGGGAGTGCTGGTGGCCTCATGTTCAAGTTGGCACCTTGTTAGTTTTTTGGTTGTGACAAACGGGCCGGGCTGATGTAAGACGTTCGCATTGGGGGAGGTGGGGGGAAGGGAGTAAAAAGATGGTACTAGCCTTGCAAGCTTTCTGTACATCCGAAAGGATTACAAAACTTCAAAGCTTATAAAGAAGGCATATTCTGGAGAACCCCTGAGACCTCCGGTGGGGGGTGGCAGAAGCCTTGGGCCGGCTTTCTGGCAGGTCTGGGTTTCGGCTTGGTCTGTGCCCAGCACCAGTGCCTGACCAGAGCATGTGGCTTCGCCCTTCTGACCCTCATTGTCTTCCTTGTAAGGTGGAGGGGGGGCGTGCAGGGTGGTGTGCGGGAGGTTGCACCTGCGCCACGGGGTTGTGGTGGACCGGTGCACTGAGTGTGTGGGGATCCTGAGGTGCCTGGGATGGCCACCCCGGCCTGGCCTTGGAGACTCCCCCAGCTGCCCTGGGGCTCCCACTTTCTTACCCAGTCACGCTGGCCCTTCCCATTCCCATGTGACCTTCTGCGAGAGCCTGAGACACCCCGCCCCCAGCGTGTCTCTGTGTGTGACCTCAGTCGATGCCCTGCCGGCCCCCACCCTGACCCTCCCTGTGTGCCCTCTGCCCCAGACAGGGGCACCATCCACAAGGTGGTGGAATCGGAGCGCAGACCGGCCTTCAACGTCATGGAAATCCAGCCCTTCCGCCAAGCTGCCGCTATCCAGGCCATAACGCTGGACCCTTGGCGGGTGAGCCTCCCCACCCCTGTCCCCCACAGGCCCATGGCATATAACTTAGTATTCTTTGAGGAGTGTGGGGTCCCCAGGGCCTTAGGGACTGGGACTTAGGATTTTGTGTCGGGTGCGGCCCCGGCCTGACCCTGCGCCCTGTCTTCCTTCCAGTGGAAGTTGTATGTCAGCTCCCAGTGGGAGGTCAGCCAGGTGCCCCTGGACCTGTGTCAGTTCTACGGCGGGGGCTGCCACGGCTGCCTCATGGCCCGAGACCCCTACTGCGGCTGGGCCCAGGGCCGCTGCACCTCCATCTACAGTGTCCAGAGGTGTGTATGCCCGCCAGAGCCCTGGCCCCTGGAGAAGGCGGATGAGGGAGGGGAGGGGGCCGTGCGGGTGGGCCACAGTGAGGGGCAGGGGGAGGAGGAGGCTGCAGTATCATCCTGTCTGCTCCACGTCGCTGTCCGTCTCTAGGTCCTCCATGCTGCAGTCCGCCAACCTCACTGAGCCGCACAAAGCCTGTCCCAACCCAAAGCCAGGTACCACGTCTGGCCCTGCCCAGGGCCCCTGCTTGCCCCCACTGGAGGGAGGGTCGGGGGGCAGTCCTGTCCTGGATCCCCCACAGGGGTGGGACTGAGAAGAGGGGACAGCCTGTTTGTCCAGGCAGAAGCCTGACCCTGGGGAGGCCGGGGCAGCCCGCCCCCCCTGACAGCTCCCCTCCCCACCCTCCCCCAGCCCAGGCTCCGCTGCAGAAGGTCTCTCTGGCCCGGAACTCACGCTACTACCTGAGCTGTCCCATGGAGTCCCGCCACGCCGTCTACTCCTGGCGCCACAACAAGACCGTGGAGCAGAGCTGTGAGCCCGGCCACCAGAGCCCCAGCTGCATTCTCTTCATCGAGAACTTCACGTCCAGGCAACATGGCCACTACCACTGCGAGGCCCAGGAGGGCTCCTACTTCCTGGAGGCCCAGCACTGGGAGCTGCTGCCCAGCGAGGACGCCACAGCTGAGCACCTGAAGGGCCACACCTGCGCCCTGGCCGCCTCCCGCTGGCTGGGGGTCTTGTTCACCCTCTACCTGCTGTTCCCCTAGGGTCTCCCGGGCCAGGGGCGCTGGGAACCTCTCACTCGCCCAGCCGGCCAGCCGACCCAGGGCCCCTCATCCTTGTCTCTCCCAGGGGACCGTCGACCCCGAGGAGGTCCTGGCCCTGGAGCTGGCCAGCCGCGGGCGGCTGCTGGCCCCAGGACGGTGGGTGGGAGGGTGGTGGGGTCAGAGCGTGGAAGCGCCGACTGTGGATCGGGGGCTGAGACGCTGTCCCCTGGAGACTGTGTGTCAGACTTGACTGAGAGAAGCAATGCAGAGTCTGAGATCCCATGGCCAGAGATGGAGGGGTTGTGGAAAAGAGGGACCCTCATCTCTGGGCATCGGGGCTGAGGCTTGAGTCCTTCTGGGCTCTCTGTATCCAAATCTCGCCCCACCCCCCTCCCCCATTGACTGGGGGTAGCTAGAGACCTAGGGCTGCCTCTGCCAGTCTGGGGACGGGCTCGGTGTGGAACGGGCCAGCCTGTGTCCCCTGGGTCAGCCTTGCATGTTTATTGAAGGATGTTTGCTTTCCGGACAGAAGGACGGAAAAGACTCTATTTTTATGTTAGGCTTATTTCATGTGTAGCATCTGTATGAAAAATACCAAAACAACATGCTGGGGGTGAGGGTGGGGGCGGGAGAGGGAGGGGGCGGGAGGGGAGGGGCCCCAGCCTGAGACTCCGGGGGTGGGACCAG
>PVJH01042796.1:0-14049 GCA_004026705.1 Nesogale talazaci | reverse complement strand
AAAAAAAAAAAAAAAAAAAAAAAAGCCTCTAAGAGCAGCATAAACTAAAGGGAGCTTTCAGAGCACAGTACTCAACATGAAGAAGTCTCATGCAGATACACATTCGGGCATTTAAAATGATGCAATTGTTATAGAACTTTTTGATATTTTTCTTACAAAACCTATTCAAAGAAATTAGCTTGCAAAAGAGCAATGAGGTAGAACTGAACACTGGATTAAATATGGCACATACAGGTCTCTTTCCAGGCATGGAAAATGCTTTGTTAGTAGGACTAAAATTCAAATAGTATCTAAATTGGAGCTAACTTTTCCATGTCATTAAAGAATGTTAAGGGCTGAGCCCCGGTGGCGTAGTGGTTGTGCGCGGGACTGCGGCCCACTGGGACGGAGGTTCAATTCCAGCAGTGGGGCTGGGCCTTCTACTCCCACCACCAGAGAGCAGTGATGCCCCAAAAACAAAAAACAAAAAAAATAAAAAAAATAAAGAATGTTAGGCTGAGCCCCGGTGGTGTAGTGGTTGAGTGCGGGACTGCAGCCCCTTGGCTTGGCAGTTCACATCCAGCAGCAGCAAGGCTGGGCCTCGCACTCCCAAGAGAGGGCAGTGATGCCCTTCAAAAAACAAAAACAAAAAACAGAATAAAGAATGTTGTTGGCATTTGGATCAGGATTACATTACATCTATAGATCACTTTGGATTATGCCGACATTTCCACAATGAGTGAGAAACGTTTTCCCGCTTATGTAGATGTTTTAAATACTGTTTTAATTTTGTCTTGTTTCTAAATTTTTGTTTATGTCTCTAACATCTATGGTTATGTTAATTTGTGGGTATTTTTATTCTTCACTTCCTTTATGAAATTCTCCTTGCCAGTATAGAGGAACGTAAGCAATTTTGAGTGTTGATTTGTACCCAGGAACTTCCTTCCTTAAATAGTCTCTGGGATTTTCTCTGTATAGGATCATGTCATCTGTGAATAAGAATAGAGTGACAACCTGTGGTCCCCGAGGTGGAGAAGTCTGGAACTCAATTGTTGCTGGAAATGCTTATTTTTAACCCACAAAAACGAATCTCGGGCTGAGCCCCGGTGGCGCAGTGGTTGTGCGCGGGACTGCGGCCCACTGGGTCGGAGGTTCAATTCCAGCAGTGGGGCTGGGCCTCCTCCTCCCACCGCCGGACAGCAGTGATGCCCCCCCCCCCCCCCCCCCCAAAAAATGTCTTTATTTTCCATCAGCCTCACTTCCAAGGACGAACCGCCTGAGACCACCACTGAGTGGTTGTGCCCACACCCCGTGGCCTGAGCGGTGAGCGCTGCGGACCCGTCTTCGGAGCCGGGTGCCGCCTTGGCACCGAGGGCACCTGCGTGCCTCGCACCCGTCGGCCGCCTCGGGCTGCGCCGCGGTCACCCGGGGAGCGGAGCAGTCCGTCCACCCCGAACCTCGGCTTTGCTCACAGCCTGTGCAGCCGCGGCGGCTCGTCCTTGCAGTCTGCTGGGGTCTCCGCGCAGGCAGAGCCCCGCCACCACCTCCCGGGCAGCGGCGGCACACCAGGCGCCCCAGTTGTGCGTCGGACGGCGGTGCCCACGGGGCGCAGAGGGGAATCGGTGCCGCAGAGCCGTGGTGGGTGCGCTCCCGGCAGAGGCCTCGGTGAGGGGCGACGCGTGGTCAGCCCTGGGCTGGAGGGCCGCTGGGATCTGCTTAGGGAAGGCTCCTGAGTGACATAGCTGACGTCAGCGGGGGTCTCCACGGCAACAGAAGCTTCAGGTCCAGGAGGCAGGTGGCACCCCTTCTCCGTTGGCAGACGGACGTTCCAATTGGAAGGCGAGGTTGGTGCCACCTGGGTGCGCAGCCAGGAACTGGAGGGGCCCCTGCGCCTTGGGCTGCAGGGCATCAGGCTCCCTGACCGAGAGGTCCCTTTCAGTTCCGACGGGCACAACGCCGCAGGGACCCTGTTTCTGGGTAGCACGGAAAGTGGCCAGAGCTTTTTTGATGCCGGAATCTTTTTTTTTACCATTAACTTGAATCTTTTTGTGCTATAAATCTGTTCAGATTGTCTAATTCTCTAATTGTATTTTTAGTAGGTATTAAGTCTTTAGAAAATTATCTATGTCTTCTAGGTATTTAAATTTGCTGGAGTAAAGTTTTTCATAATACTCTGTTATCCTTTTACATAAGTTGGCTATTTTGTGATGTCATTCATTTCATATTTTATTTTGATTATTTGCATCTTTTCTTTGGTTTGACAAGTGTTTATGAATATTTTGTTTTTGTTTTTGTTTTGTTTTGGGGGCATCACTGCCCTCTGGTGGTGGGAGTAGGAGGCCCAGCCCCACTGCTGGATTTGAACCTCCAACCTAGTGGGCCGCAGTCCTGCGCACAACCGCTACGCCACTGGGGGTCAGCCCAGTGTTTAGGAATTTTGCTAATGCTCTTGAACTTTTAAATTTAATTTTCTCTACTGCCAAGTAGCTATTTTTATTTTAACAGTCTTATTGACATGAAATTTATGCAATAAACAGTTGAATAGATTAAATAAATTAAAGAGTTGTGAAACGACCACAAATAATTAAAAAATACTTTAAAAAAAATCATTTCGGGCTGAGCCCCGGTGGCGTAGTGGTTGTGCGCAGGACTGCGGCCCACTGGGACGGAGGTTCAATTCCAGCAGTGGGGCTGGGCCTCCTACTCCCACCACCGGAGAGCAGTGATGCCCAACAACAACAACAAAAAAACAAAACAAAAAAAAATCATTTCACTGGAAGCTCTTCCAGACATCATAACATTCCATCTTTCTATCACATCAAGCAGTATTGTACAATTGCTACCACAGTTTGAAAACATTTTCTTTCTTCTTGAAATCCTTGATATCAGCTCCCCATTATCTCCTTCCTTCCTCAAACTACCCACCAGGACCCTAATTTATTTACTCATTTATTGCACCATCTTACAGCATCCACTCCATCCAATTGCATTCAATTCTGGTGTTCAGTCCCCTAGAGTGGCGTTTTACAGTCTTCAGTGCTATCAGCTCCCCTTCTCCCTTCCCATACCCTCCAGGCTGTAATTCTGATGTTTGGGGTTGAAAGGGCAGCAGTTTGATGCTTTGCAGCCATCAATTTAGGATAGCTGACATAATTCAGTATCACAGCCAAGGGAAGACATGAGCTCTGTACTAAATCTCCAGCCTGCTTGAGCGCTCTGGCCTGCTCTTGGATCTCTGGCCAGAGCTGCCACATACTCTGGATTTTCTAATTCTACACTGTCTGCTATCTTGTGTCAGTCAGTGAAAGTGCACTGAACTTCTCGCCTCCATAATTTCATAGTGTGGTTAAAAGACTGACACTACTTTCGACAGAGCTCCAGGTACAGAGATCGCCCAGGCTGGGGAGGGACCATGGGCAGTGAGAGCAGCAGGCATTTATCATTCTTGTATCCGTTTTCTTAGCTTCCATTATCCCCAATCTCTCTTGCAATAACCCTAAGAACTATTGATCTAGTTCCTGTCTTTGTGAATTTATTTAACCTGAATTTTATATAAAGGAAATCTTACAAAAACTCCAACAACAAAAACAGGAAATTCTCAATCCAAGAGAAAGCAGAACAGATTAAAAATGGGTCAAACGGGCAACCAAGTGATAATATGTTTTAACCTAACCATATATGTGGTAATATACTTTCTAACGTTCTCTGTCTAAGGGTAAGACTATTCACACCCCTGGCCACTGGTCTGTAAGAATTCAAAGGAGGTTTACAAGTGGGGTCTGGACAAATGGATGTGGTCGTTTCCTTTGCCTTCTCCAAACCAGGTGCTCAGAATTTAAGTTCTAAAATACCTCTCTCCTCTGCTCTTTGATTTTATTATTTACAATCCTTAAATCACAAACTGCCATGCTCCTTCTGAATGTACTTTGCTGGTACCCCACTTAGAGGGCTGCCTGTTTTAAAAAAAGATTTTAAGACCTGAGACAAAATTATGTCTGATAGTTAAGTAGCATCTAGTTTCTTCACCACATCTGACTATCAGACCCATATATATCTTCAGTGAGCAAATCATGAGGGCAAGTAATGAACAGGGCCACATCCTAAGGACTAATTGTTCTTAGATTAATTAGGGCTAACAATTAAATCTGCACCCCAAATACATTTGTTTATCTAAAAGCTATTCATCTTGGGCTGAGCCCCGGTGGCGTAAGTGGTTGAGTGCGGGACTGCGGCCCGTGGACTTGGCAGTTCAAATACAGCGGTAGCTCAGGAGCGGCACTGGGTAGCGCCCACGACCACCAGAGGCAGTGATGCCCACAAAAAACAACAACAAAAAAAAACTATTCATCTTTTTGTGATACATCTTAGCCAAGTACATGTTAGAGGGTATTCGGTATCTAGATATTTACTTTTTCTAGCTGTTGTTATTGGTTTCTTATTCTATAGCATCATGTTAAAAGAAGATGTTTTACATTCTTGGACTATTTTTTAATTTGCTGAGGATTGCTTTATAAACTCAATTATAGTCTCTGTTATAGAATATAGATGCACTGGATAAAAATATATAAGCTTTGCTGCTGTTAAGTGATCTAAACTAAACCTATTGGTGCATTTGAATAAGTTGGTTATCTTATTGAATTTCTTTCCAGTTTATCAGTCCATCATCGGAACTGATCTCTAACTTTATACGAAAAGAAGGGGGGGGGAATAAAGTAGGAGCATTCATATTTCCCAATCTCAAAACTTACTATACATTCACAGTCAATAAAACAGCATGCTATTGATTTAAGAACAGACATACGCCAATGGAACATAATTAAGATTCCAAAAGTAAATCCATCCTCTTATAAACAGCTAATGATCAACAAAGAGTTGACACACACATAGTGGGGGGGGGGAGGAGGGGAATAAGCTCCTTAACAAAAGCATAACTAACTATAACTTCACATCAAGCAAACAAAATAACTCTACATAAATTCAAATCAAGTTCTTAAATGATAATATAAGAGCAAAACTAGAGGGTCAGGTTCTTTGTGTAAGTAGCTTAACAAACACCACTAAAAAATAACTGAGACTCTAAAAATTACCTTTATCAAAAGAGTAACGAGAGTGCTCATTTTGGATTACATATCCCCAAATTGGAATGATGCAGGGATTAGCCTGGCCCTATGCAATATTTGGAGTCTTTTATATTAAAAAAATAAATAAGCTTGTACCAAGGGCTCAAGTGGAAAATGTTTGGAAATGTGTGTGGCAGCATGTGTGCAAATGTGCTTGATTCAAATGATGTACTGAATGTTGTAGAAGCTGTAAGAGCCCCCAATAAAATTATAAAATAAATAAATAAATAAAAAACCCAGAACAAAATAATTATATCAATGTGAATGAGAGGGAGACTGGAGTGGAGACCTAAAGCCTATCTGAAGACAACTGGACATACCTTTTATGTTAGTGTGGGTAGACTAAAGAAACAAATTCATAAACACACATATGGATATAAGGAAAAGGTTTATTTACAAGAGGAATGGCATAATGAGAAAGCATCCCAACCCAGTCCAGTACAAGGTCATAAATCTGATATTAGCCCATATGTCCAATATCAAAGCCTCCTTCCAACTCATGGAGCACATGCAACGACACTAGGACGATCTCAGGCCAGTGGGTGCAGTCTTGTGTGTCCAGTGGCAGTAGAAACAGTAGAAGCATCCTGGTGCGAACAGGGGTTTCCCTATGGTTCCTCATTTCCAGGCTCAGGGTCCAGCAGTAGCATCTGGTGGCGGAAGAAGCATCTCAGGATTGGCAGGGGTCTCCCCGTGGCCTCCCAAGCATCTCAGCACTGGTAGGAGTTTCCACAAGGCTTCTTCAGCCCCAGATGTTTGGGTCATCAGCCCATGTAGCTTCTCCTCCTGCTCCTCCAGGCTTCAGGACTCAGGGTCTATATCATGCTGCTGTGTTGTCTTGTTGGTAGACTGTCTCCAAGACACTCAGTCAGGTCTCTCTCCTCCAATTAGGAAATACTGCATGACTACCCAGAATTCTCAGAAGAAAGCCATGTCCACACAGAGCCTCATTGGCTATCTCGAGAATGACAGGCTAGACTCCCCCCTACACTCCCAGTGCTAAAACTGACACAGATCTGTGACTGCCACACCCTTATAGAAGGGTCACAAGAAAGAGATGCGTCAGTCAGGGTGCAGTATAGCATTGATGAAACATACAACTTTCCTCTAGTTCTGTAATGCTTCTTTCACCACCACCACCACCACCACCATCACCTCCCACTATCATGATCCCAATCCTACCTTACAAATCTGGCTAGACCAGAGCATGTACACAGGTACACATAAGAGTTTAAATCCCTCAGGACCAATAATAAGAATAGCAATACGGGGTGGGATAGTGGATGGTGGGGTGGGGGTAGGGAAAAGGTGGGGGAGAAAAGGGGAACCGATCACAATAATCTACATGTAAACCCATCCCAGGGAGAGTGACAAAACAAAGAAGAGAAGGGTAAACAGGGAACCTATGCGCCAAGGAAAAAATCTTGGCTAATACTATACATGACAAAGATCTAATTTCGAAAGTACAGAGGAAACTTTAACACCTTAACAACAAAAAGGAAACAACCCACTAGTAAAAGCCATAAATAGGGCTGAGCCCCGGTGGCGTAGTGGTTATGTGCAGGACTGCAGCCCACTGGGATGGAGGTTCAATTCCAGCAGTGGGGCTGGGCCTCCTACACCCACCACCAGAAAGCAGTGATGCCCCCCCCAAAAAACACAAAAACAAAAAAACAAAAAGCCATAAGTAAATAAATAAATATTCAAAATGCAAAGTTCTTTGATGGTTACTAGATGGGGAGGGTAAAATCACTTTTTAGATAGTAGACACTTGCTATTTTGGGCAATGGAAAAGGAAAGGCTAGGTATGTGTAAAGTTTGCACAACTTGACCAAATAACATGTACAAGCTTCTAATATGAACAACTAAATGGAAAATAGGAGTGAACAAGTTTGGGGTCAATAATAAATGAGAACAAAACTAAATGGGAAGTTCAAGTGACACTCAAAAAGAACATAAAATAAGCACATAAAATAGAAGGTGACTTCAAAAAGTTTCTGCAAATTGGAATGAAAGAATGGAGCTCCTCGGCTGAGCCCCGGTGGCATAGTGGTTGAGTGTGGGACTGCGGCCCATTGGGTTGGCGGTTCAAATCCGGCAGCAGCTCTCCAGGAGCAAGGCTGGACCTCCTACTCTCACCAGGGCAGTGATGTCTCACACACACACACACACACACACACAAAACCCAAAAAACAAACAAACAAACAAAAAGAATGGAGTTCCTCAATAAGAAGAGATTTTGAAATTCTCCCCCTTTTTTGGGGGGGGGGCGGCATCACTGCTCTCCAATGGTGGGAGTAGGAGACCCAGCCCCACTGATGGAATTGAACCTCCGTCCCAGTGGGCCACAGTCCCACACGCAACCACTACGCCACCAGGGCTCAGCCCGAAATTCCCCTTTATATTCTTATTATAACTATGATATTACTTCATGGAAGTATTTCTGAATTTGGAGGTAGCATGAGATAAGGACATAAATAAGATGAAAATGTGATTATGTCTGGATAAAAATAATTCCAGGTTGAACTTCAGTGAATCTGAAATGGAACTGGCAGCAGGAAACCAATTTCTCCAATGGATTCGTACTAGAAAAATAGGACTCCACTAACTAATGAGATAATCTCCTTTAAGTTCCCCTTAAGCTAACCTAGTTCTTAACTGTGAAAACTCACCCACAGAAAAGTGTGGAATCCATCAAATCTGGCAGATGTTCGATGATTGACAATGAATATCTATGTACCTTATACTTTGCCTTCGATAACTGTGAGCTTGTGACAGACACACCAGAGCCTAACCACGCTCTGAAGCAAAACCCTTGCTGACCATCTGTGTGTTCTCTATAAGCTGCTGAGAGGATCTTACGGTTAAAAGAGACCTGGAAAGGGCCTCCAATTCACTCACTCTTGCAGTGTAAAATAGCTTTCTGCAATTCCTCTGTTCAGTAATTTATCAACCCCTGTGTAAATACCTAAAGTAACTGGAGTTCCCTTATATTTTTCCTTTTACATCCTAACCATCAGCCTTTTTACAAAAAATCATTTTATTGAGGGCTCTGACAGTTCTTATAACAATACACAATCAAGCACATTGGTACATAGGCTGCCACCATTATTTTCTAGACATTTACTTTCTCTTTTTCTTCTTTTATTGAGGG
The DNA here is from genome assembly GCA_004026705.1 of Nesogale talazaci. Taxonomy (NCBI): domain Eukaryota; kingdom Metazoa; phylum Chordata; class Mammalia; order Afrosoricida; family Tenrecidae; genus Nesogale; species Nesogale talazaci. Next base: position 5,796 of record PVJH01042796.1, on the reverse strand, counting down.
CTACACCTCTTGTCACAATCCATACATCCATCCAGTGCATCAAGCACATTTTGCACATAGCCTCGACCATCCTTTTCAAAGTATTCTCTTTCCACTTGAGCCGGATTAGACATTTACTTATGATTGAATATTTGGTGTCAGTTTTTTCCCCCTTCCCTCCCTCCTACCCTCGGGGGCCCTTGATAAATTATGAATTATTTTCATATCTTACACCAACCACTGTCTCCCTACCCACACAGTTTCTGGTGTGTGTAATATGTAGATCATCAGGATTGGTTCCCTCTTCCTCCCATACTCTCCCCACCTTCCCTCTACCTCATTCCTGTTCCTGGATTCATGTATCGTGAGATTGAATGTCTTATCTGAACCTGTGCACATGCTTCATTCTAGCCTGTACTGAAAGGCGATACTGAGGTCATAATAGTGGGGGTAAAAAAGCTCACGGAACCAGGAGTATGTTTCATCAGTGCCTTACTGGTGGACTCGTCCCTTCTCTGCGTCCTCTGTGAGGGGAGGTCCCATTGTCTACTGATGGCCTTTAGATCTCTGCTCCAACCCCTCTCATTCTCAACAATATGGTTTTCATTTGTTTGTTGTCTATGATGCCTGTCACCTGTCCAGACAACAACTGGGCTCACACAAGCTGGTGTGTTTCTTCCATGTGAGGTCTTTTGATTTTGTTACATGGCCATTTGTTTAACTTCAAGCCTTTACGACCCCAGATGCTGTATCACTTGGTAACCAGCCCATCAGCCTTATTATTATCCCTTGGGGATTAAGGTGGCCAAAAAAAAAAAACAAAAAAAACTCATTCTTTCTTAGTCTTATGAAAGAGCCATCAGGAATGTGAGGAGATGCCCCCCACCACACCCCAAACAAAAACAAACCAAAAAACCCCCACAAAGTTGCACTGGTCAGAACAGAGTTTTCCGACTCCTCATGTTTCCGCTAGGCAAGCATTGAACAACTCGCTCTGAGTTAAGTACACCCAGTGGTGTCTCCTGAGGAGCTTCTCTAGAGTCACAGTGAACGTATTTTTTTTTTTTTTTTTTAAGGCATCACTGCCCTGGTGGTGGGTAGGAGGCCCAGCCTTTGCTCCTGGGAGCCGGAATCGAACCTCCATCCCAGTGGGCCGCAGCCCCGCGCACAACCACTATGCCACCGGGGCTCAGCCGAACGTATTTTTATAAAAGCAGTTTCCCATAAAATCTGTGTTTTGTGGGCTGAGCCCCGGTGGCGTAAGTGGTTGAGTGCGGAACTGCAGCCCGCGGGCTTGGCGGTTCAAATCCAGCGACGGCTGGGTAGTGTCCACAACCACCAGAGGCAGTGATGCCCACAAAAAAAAAAAAAAAAAAAAATCTGTGTTTTGTGATGGACAATTTAAGCAAACAGTGTGTAGCTGTGAAATATTGTTTCCTGCTTGTGGAAAAATGCAGAAACTTTCCAGATGTTGAACACAGTTTACAAAGACAGCGCTGTGGGAAAAACTAGTTTCAAAAAAGGTGAAATGGGGGCTGAGCCCCCGTGGCGTAGTGGTTGTGGGACTGTGGCCCACTGGGATGGAGGTTCAATTCCAGCAGCGGCTCCACAGGAGCAAAGGCTGGGCCTTCTACTCCCACCACCAGAGGGCAGTGATGCCCAAAAAACAAACAAACAAAAGATGAAATGTCAATTAATGACAAAGCTCCTTCCAGACTCATCATGCATTTAGAGTTCATTGCACTAGATTAGATTGTTAACCAAGCTTTCTATTTAGAGGTTCTGAAAGGCACCTAATAGTGTGCAAAAAAGACCTGACCTGTGGCTCACCATGAGAGGTTTCACCACCCTGACAAAGCACCTGCTCACGCAGCCATCTCAGTGAGCCAGGTCTGGATGAGAAGACAAAACGCACAGCATGCCTCTCATGCCCCACACACCTGACCCTGCTCCCTGCAACTTAGTTTCCTCGAATGCAGCAGAGGGACATGAAAGGGCAACGATTTGATGACGGGAAGAAATGAAAAGAAAGAAACGAGGCAGGTGCTGCCAGCCATTGGAATCAGTGAGTCTGAAAAATCAAATTTGAGGAATATATCTTATTTGACAAATGTTTACCTCCAAATGTCATTAAAAGTACTTTTAAGGTTATAAGGTGGTTTTATATACAAATATAAATACATAGCTTTGGGGGAAAATGTGTCTTTTGTATCCCTTCATGTATCAGAGTCATAGAATAAAATAAACAACTTCAAGACACTACTGATATTGAGAAAGAAATGAGGGAGAAGAAACAGTTCTTTCTTACAACAGAAATCCCACAACTATGTTAGGAATCATTTCTCGCCCTTTTAGTTAGACCATGTTGGAAAAATGTGGAAGAAATGATAGATATGGAAAATTGGTAAACATAACATTAATATCTGCAGGAATCAGTATTCTCTACAGATGAGTAAATTAATGTGGGAAATTGTGATGAAAATCAAGATGTCTGATTTTCCTTACTTTATCAAAACTAATTAAAAATGAAAAATTAGTAATGTTGCATTAAAAAAAAACAAGTGAGCAGAATCTTAATGAAATGATCAAAGTTATTCCTGGAGACAGACTACATGTCACTGGTCCTTACCATGAAAAGGAAAATGAAGATAAGTAATTAATGAGCAAACTACTTTCTTTTGGAGTAAAGAAAATACATTAGAAACACACATCATGAAGAACAGATTTAGAATATTTACTGAATGGTTCATTTTAAAATGAATGATTCGCTGAGCCAAGGTTGAGTGCAGGACTGCGGCCCCGGGCTTGGCGGTTCAAATCCAGCAGTGGCTCTCAGGAGCAGCACTAGGTAGCTCCCACGACCACCAGAGGGCAGTGATGCCCCCCCAAAGACATTTAAAATGAATGATTTTGAATTATGTGAATTTCACCAAAAGTTTTATAAAACGTGACTTGATAAAATATAGTGAAGGTCTAGGCTGAGCCCTGGCAACCTTTAGAAACAAAATAGAGGAATCCTGATAAAAAAGGAGAAAAATGGGGCTGAGCCCCGGTGGCATCGTGGTTGTGCGCGGGACTGCGGTGCACTGGGATGGAGGTTCAATTCCGGCTCCCAGGAGCAAAGGCTGGGCCTCCTACTCCCACCACCTGAGGGCAGTGATGCCTAAAAAAAAAAAAAAAGGAGAAAAATGTGGAACAGAATAGTGCAGAATCCAGAATTTCTGGGATGACAGAGTCTGGAGTCTATAGCCCTGAGTTGCTCTCCAAGCATGACTTTTTTTTTTTTTTTTTTTTTGGCATCACTACTCTCTGGTGGTGGGAGTAGGAGGCCCAGCCCCACTGCTGGAATTGAACCTCCGTCCCAGTGGGCCGCAGTCCTGCACACAACCACTACGCCACCAGGGCTCAGCCTGATCTGCCCAAAGTTGAGTCCCATGAAGTAGAGGTCAGATGTAGTATTATTTTTTTTTGGGGGGGGGGGCATCACTGCTCTCGGTGGTGGGATTACCACTGCTGGAATTGAACCTCCATCCCAGTGGGCCGCAGTCCCGCACACAACCACTACGCCACCAGGGCTCAGCCCGACAGCATGACTTCTTAATGTGGTTGATCAATCCATGTCGCTAGAGGGTTCTGGGCAGCATAGTGGTTACATGAGTTGCTAACCCCAAGATCAGCAGTTATAAACCATCAGCCTCTTGGTGGGAGAAACGCAAGGTTTTTCTACTCCTGTAAAAAGTGAAGTGGAAACCCACAGTGGCAGTTTTACCTTGTTGTATCAGGGTCACTCTGAGTCAGGATAGATTTGAAGGCAATGAGTTTTGGGGATTTTTTGTTTTGATTTGCTTCCCCGTGTCTCAAACTCCCACCACATGATCGGTCAGCACTAGGTAAGTGGAGTGTGTTTAACACTAAGACAGGAGAGTGGCCAGTTTTCGTTTCCACGCCCTGGTTAAAGGACGAGCATCTCGGAAGCAGGAGCAGAGAGAGAAACCTCAGCATCAGTATTAGAACAGCTACCAAACAGCACGGTTGCGGCGATCTGAACTGGAGGGGGGCCTCAAGTTACCTTCTAGAAAGATCAGTCATGCTCGGGGCAAATTAAGCCTCTCAGACATGTGTCTTTTCCTTAGGGTCGTGGCGGGACATGGCGGTGAAAAGACTGAGAAGAATCAGAAACCAAGAAGCAGCAGCCTGAAGTCAAGGAAGGAGATGCCCGTGGGGTGAAGAACGCTAAGGTCAAGGGTAAAGAGGTCAGGAAGGGGAAGCCCCACTGTGCCAAAACCCCTTCCCAGTCCGAGGAATTCCCACTCTGCCAAGTGTTCCAGAAAGGCCGCGTACAAGAGGCAGTATTCAGGGCCACGTCCTGGGTTGAGAAGGAGGGGGAGCGTTTCCTGGCTATGGTCGCAAAGCCTGGGGGTGGGGGCGAGGATGGCGATACATTTTGCTGCGCAAAATTGCCGAGATATTTCCCAGCGGAGGCGACTGCAGGATGCTGCTGAGCCGGGGCGGGAGGGTGCGGGTCCCCGGGACACCGGGGAGGGCTCCCTGGCCGCAGAAGGGCCGCTGCTCCGGCGGGACCCCTCTGCCTCAGTGGGGCTCCTCTGCGCAGAACGCACCAGAACGCACCGCCACCCCCAGCCCCTCCCCCCAATTGCTGTCTGTGGTGTGAAAACCCCAGGCATCCATCTCCCCGGCGCTGCTTCGAGAGGCGAGATCGGAACCGAGCCACGACGCCCCGGACCGCGCGCCAGCGCCAGGCGCGTCCGAGCCACGGACTCGGCGATTTCGCCAAAAATCAGACGCGTTTCCCGGCTCCCGGGCTCCTTGGTGCTACCTTTGTGTTCACGAAGGGAAGTGAGCCTGGCGAAAACCCTAGTGAAAAGACTCCCATGCACGTGCCTCTCTCTCTAGCTGGTTCGCGGCCGTGAGATGGGAGCCAGCGGCGAGGTCAGGGGCGCGCGGCCCAGGGTGCTCGTGGGGGGGGGGGGGGGGCCGGCGGTGCATGCAGGGCCCTATCTTCACGGCTGGCCCAGGCTGGAACTCCCCTAACAAGCCCCGTCTGCGGGGCATTCCGTGTGGGCACTGACGCACAGGGAGGGGTCAGACAGGAACGACTCACGCCCTGCCCTGTACTACACCACTGAAGACACTTTTAAACTTGTGACAACTTAGTCCAAAGAGTAAAGATTGTCATACTTGAATATTGTGTGGTTCATATGCCTTAAAAGTTATCTCTAAATTTCAAAAATTACCTAAAAAACCAAAGGAACAAAAATTTATTAAAAAAAAAAAAGGGGGGGAGGCTGAGCCCCGGTGGCTAGTGGTTGGCTAGTGGGACTGCGGCCCACTGGGACGGAGGTTCAATTCCAGCAGTGGGGCTGGGCCTCCTACTCCCACCGCCGGAGAGCAGTGATGCCCCCCCCCCCAAAAAAAGTCAAAAAATGATGGCAGGCATACAATTGACTTATGTATCGATCGTGATGGGAGTTGTAATAGCCCCCAATAAAATGATTTATAATGAAAAAAGAAAAGAAAGGAATATTTTTAAAATACCAAAAAAAACCCCACAAAGGGTCAGAAATTATTTTCAAGCAGAGATGAGAATGTTGGGGGTCGGGGATATTTAAATGCTCTTATTTCTAGTATGATGGATGTTAGGCATAATATTGACTAAAAATCATGAAATCTGAACAATTTTAGAACAATTACAAACGTTTATGCACTATCATCAAACATCCTGTGTTTCTATTTTGCTTTTGTGGTTCCTCCATATATTTATGAACGAACCCCAGCAGCTGACAGAGACATCTATTT
>PVJH01042795.1:0-14046 GCA_004026705.1 Nesogale talazaci | reverse complement strand
CCTGCAGGCCACAGGGGTCGCAGCAGATGGGCCTGCGGCAGGGCTCACAGATGGGGCGCGTGCAGTGGGGCACGCAGGTCACGGGGCGGCACACGGTGGTCTGGCAGGACACGGGGCGGCAGCAGCAGGGGTCTCGGCAGCAGCAGGGCTGGCAGCAGCAGGGCTGGCAGCAGCCTCCCCCACAGCTCAGGGAGGAGAAATTGTTTCCACAGCAAGAGCCGGTCATGGTGGGTGTGGGTCTGGTTTGGGTGGGAGTGTGGCCTTATGGGGGTTTTTCTCAGGTCTGAATGCCTTCCTCTCCCTCTGGGCCCTTTATATACCCTGGCCAGGTGCTGCACTCCCCACCACAAAGGTCATTTCCACAGGTTGAGTTGTCTGCTGAAATGAGACTCAGGATTGGCGGATTCCATTGCTTGAAGCAGCAGTTCCCACATGACTGAAGAACGCTTTCCTTCTTTCCCATCTGTGGTTTATAATGAGTGTTTGATGGTTTATAGCATCAGAAAAATTACTCATCCACCAGCCACTCCTCCCCTCCTCTGGCTTGTGACAGTGGAAAGGTAATGGGTTTCCGTATTGTCACCACTCCACTTCCCTCTGCTCACCTCCCAAGTGTAAGAGCTAGGCACTCATGGTCATGACATCATGGATCTGGCTTCTGAATGACAGGGTCAGCGTGGGTTGACTAGAGAAACAAATCCAGAGACACTCATAAATGTATAGGAAAGGGCTTTATATCAAGAAGTAATGATACATCAAGCAAACACCCCAGTCCAGTCCAGATCAAGTCCATAAGCCCAACTCAAGTCCCTAAGTCTGACCCTTGTCCTTAAGTCCTTCTTCAGATTCATACAGCCACATGCAATGAAGCAGAAATGGGAAGACCACAGGCTGGAGGGTGCAAGGTCTTGTGGATCCAATGGTGATGGCTGTATCACAGGGCTTGCAGGTCTCAGTGCATTTCCCTAGCAGGAAGATGAAGGCAGAGAGAGAGTGTGACCTGCCTCCAGGTAGAAAGAGAGAGAACGGACCTTGAGAATCATTTCCTTTTGTAGCCCTCCAAGCAAGCTGCACCCTGATTGGCAGGCTAGACTCTGCTCACATGTTCCTACAGGGGCCATTGTGAAGATACAAGTTTTTCTTGAGAGCACAAACACGGCCCTCTCAAGGGTGTGCGTCTGTTCTGCTGTGAAAAGAAAGGCCCAGAGCACCAATCAAATGCACTGCCTTCATCATGTTCACAGGGAGATGACCACCAAAGCCATCGAGTACATTTTCCTTAGTAAACTATTTAGTCCATCACGCATAATCACCTAGGAGACCCTTACAGTATAGACAATGCTGCCTTATTTGGTGTGGAGAGGGAAATATATTTTAAAAGTTTGAATTATTTCCTGTCTACACAGTACATAACATATTTTAGGAAGGAAGCAGGTAAAACAAGGGAAAGGGGTTCCTGTTTTACTAATTTTTTTTCTTCTTCTGAGAACAGCCTGGAAAGTAAAATTGAACTCAGTGCAGTTCTTGCTCTCTAGGAAAGACATAGCACTTTGTCTTGAGTTAGGCAAACGTATGAATGAAAATGTTTGCACAGGGAGAAGGCAACTTTCCCACGTAGATGCTCTGGTTTGTTGCTTGAGGGTTGTGATGGCTAATACGTGGTGAATGTGGAAAGACAGGAAGGCCAGGGAGATAAAAGTAGCTGGCGAGTGATGTTGATGTTTTTCTTTAGGTTAGCCACAGTTGAGAAGAGTGGGAGGAGCATTGGTGGTGTAGTGGGTTGAGTATTAGGCTGTCAACCACAAGATCAGTGGTTCAAACCCACTAGACTCTCCAAAGGAGAAAGGTGCTGTTGCCTGTTCTCATAAAATCTGTCTTCTCGGCAACTCAATGGGGCCCATATACTCACTTATAGAGGATCACCAGGCATGGCAGCTTACTTGATGGAAGTGAGCTTTCCATGTTTGTTGTTGTTGTTGTTGTTGTTGTATAATGTGTTTTCATGGTTTTTAAAAAAGGATGGGAGTATAAGAAATAAATTAAAAGTTGGACGGTAGTCAAAGATAATGTGGTCCAAGGGTCACTGATAACCTTCCATCCAAATCTGTGGGAGATGTGCTTTGTTTTGTGAGATCATGAATTTTTTTGTTCTTGTTTGTTTTGAGGGGTTTTTTTTTTTTTTGGTTGCCTTTTTGTAGTTGGTAGATCATTTTGACTTCATCTTTTTTTTTTTTTTTTTTTTACTAATTTGATTGGGGGTTCATTCAACTCTTATCACAATCCATCCATCCATCCATTTGTACGTTGCCTTTATCATTCTCAAAACATTTGCTTTCTACTTAAGCCCTTGGTATCAGCTTCTCATTTTTACAACTCTGCAGCCCACCATCCTCTCGATCCTCATTTGGAACCACACGTCGGACTTTTTGAAAGATCAGATTAGCAACCAATCTCTTCAAAGTCTTACTGAAAACAAGAGTGATGACGCCAGGACAATCCCACCTGTCCCTGTTGAGAAGTGTGAGTTGTGCAAGAGTGTGATCACCAGAGAGGGAAGAGATGCGTGTGAACCGCATGGTGAGAATTTGTGGGATGCTTGTGTCTGGATGGCAGAGCATGTAATAATGCTGACCTCTTGTGCTCATGTGTCCTGTCCTTACACAGCCACTTTGAGGTGACTCCCCATTAGTCTTCTTGTGTATGTCTTATCTTGTCCTTTGACCTCTTCCAAGGCCTCAGCAAGAGTTCAGAATGTTAATTGGTCTTGAGTCATACCCCTGCTGGGAGGCAAATTGATCCCCACCCCACCCCAGCTTTCTAGTTCATTGTGTACAATTGGTAAGGAGTTATCAGCTGTAGGAGTCCTGATGGCATAGTGGTTAGTTATGTAGTAGGCTACTAAACCCAAGGTCAGCAGTTCAAAGCCAAAGGAGACAGCCAGGTTATCCTGATTTGTGGTGTAGTTTATGAAAGTGTGTTAGTCTGGGTAGACTAGAGAAACAAACTCATAGAAATGCATATGGATATAAGGAAAAGGTTTATAGACAAGAAGAATGGGGCATCGAGAAAGCATCCCAGCCCAGTCCAGTTCAAAGTCATAAGTCTGATATTAGCCCATATGCCCGATAACAGTCTATAAAGACTCCTTTTGACTCACAAAGTCACAGGCCAGTGGGTGCAGAATCCCGGTGCCAGCAGGGGTCTCCCCATGTCTCCTCGCTTCCAGGGCTCATAGTTCATCAACAGCATCCAGTGGTGGTAGAAGCAACTCAGGGCTGGCAGGGGTCTCCACGTGCCTTCTCCAGCTTCAGAGGTCTGGTTACATCTGGGTAAGGCCATGTGGCTTCTCCTTCGGCTTCTCTAGCTCCTTGGGCACTGCCATCTTGTCTTGTCCATAATTCATTGTCTCTGAGACTAATTCCCAACAACTGAGGAGATAGCTTCTCATCTCCATGAGGGAAATATCGCGAGATTTTCCAGAAGTCTCAGGAGAAAGCCATGCCCACACGGAGGCCTCATTGGCTAATCAATGGCTGTCTCCAGATTAACAGGCTAAACTCCACCCCTACATCTCAGTCATAAAATTGACATATCGAATACATGACCGCCACAGAAGGGTTTTTGTTTATTTGCTTGTTTTGCTTAGAAATGTATACAGAGAGCTAAATTTAGGAATAGGGACATGTCTGTGAGTCCACAGCTTTGTTAATTTATAAAAAAAACCACAGAATATTTTATTTTTAATCTTCTTTTTCTAAAATCATGGACCTTCAGAATTTTTGCTGTTTGAAATCAGTCGTAGGGGAACATTCTAGATTTTCCCAGAGAGAATCTTAGGTACTTTGAAACAGAGAAGCAGCCTCAATTATCCAACCCAGGTGTAGAATTTCAGATTTGAGACTTTCCAGGTGACATGCCCACGTATGTATCTTACCTTTGTAGTTTTTAGGGACGCACTATCCTGATTTCTAGATCAATTCTCATCTGAATCCTTTTGATCACCATTTTGTTTTGTTTTTGTCTTATCCACACACCACTTCCTAGAACTTTACCTGCCTGCTATTCTATCTCAAGCTCCCACGAGGCCTCTTTTTCTTCCTTAGTCAAGTGCGACATGCTGCACGAGTTCTCTGGCCAGTGCATCAGAGCTTGTGGAACTAGAGCTGCACCCCTTGGTCTTCAAATGCTTTTTTAGTCAGAAGAGCCAAATTCCAAGACCATTCTGGGAGAAGCCTGGCTCTGGGAAACGTAGCCAGTAGGCGGGATGAGAGGAGCTGTGGTTGATAGTTATTGTTAGAGGCTACACCCTCTCCCTTTCCCCTGCTTTCCTAATTTCCCGTGGACCTAATTGTCTAGTCTGTGCATGCGAAGGGTGGGGTCTGTTTGAGGTAAGTAAACAAGCAGTGCCTCACCTCGGACACCCCAACCAAACCCATGGCAGTGTGTCCACTCATGCTCCTGGCAGCCCCGGAGGGCGGAGGAGAAGCGCTCCCTAGGAAATCATTCTGGGAGCAGAACACCTCCTCCTTTCCTCCCAGGAGCCAAGGGTGATTTGGAAGTACTGGTGTTGAGGGCAGCCGCCGCATTTGTAGTTCTGAGTGACTGCATGAATGGGACGTCACCCAGTCCGTGGCTCTCCTTAGGGGGAGCTTTGGCTCCCTTGTGCAATTCTAAAGACCCAGCCCTCTGTGTACACGGCAAACACACATGAACGAATGGATCAGGGAGCGGGTGGTGTGCTCTGCCAGGGAACATCGGTTTATTGAAAAGAAGCAATGTGTTACAAAAGATGGTGAGGGTGCGAGTCGCCTTCGGAATTCAGGGTGGGACGACCAAGTCTTCCATTCTGAGAACTTTCAAAGGCAGACTCTCCATCAATGACATATACCCTAGGGGATTTAGACCCATCATGGTCCCGTCTGTGTGTCAGACTGGATCTAGATGGATAGAATGTAGAAATGATCACCCTCTGCTGGTCAGGCAGAAGAGGGGCTTCAGCTCCAGTGTGCTGCCCTGCGAGGACAGTGGGGAGGGGGAGGGGGCGCTCAGCAGCAGGAGGTGGTGCAGGTGGTGCGGCAGGGGGCAGGCTGGCAGCAGGGGGGCCTGCAGCAGGGGGCCTGCACAGAGATGGGCTGGCAGCAGGTGGTGGCCCAGCAGCAGGGCCTGCACACCACGGCCGTGCAGAACGTGGGGCAGCAGGAGATGGGCCTGCAGCAGCCCTCCTGCAGGCCACAGGGGTCGCAGCAGATGGGCCTGCGGCAGGGCTCACAGATGGGGCGCGTGCAGTGGGGCACGCAGGTCACGGGGCGGCACACGGTGGTCTGGCAGGACATGGGGCGGCAGCAGCAGGGGTCTCGGCAGCAGCAGGGCTGGCAGCAGCAGGGCTGGCAGCAGCCTCCCCCACAGCTCAGGGAGGAGAAGTTGTTTCCACAGCAGGAGCCGGTCATGGTGGGTGTGGGTCTGGTCTGGGTGGGAGTGTGGCCTTCAGGTGGGTTTTCTCAGGTCTGAATGCCTTCCTCTCCCTCTGGGCCCTTTATATACCCTGGCCAGGTGCTGCGCTCCCCACCACAGAGATAATTTCTTATTCATCTTCTGGCCAATCAAATGAGGATTTAGCATTGACTCATGGTGCTTTGATGACCTGTCTTTGCATATGACTTGCATGTTTTCACCACAGATATTCCTTCCTTTTCTTATTTCATTTGTTCTCATCAAAATGTAGACATTGGATCGGATGCTGATAAATTTGCCTCTGAACGATTTCTACCTTGTAAAGGAGAAAAGAACGTGTTTTCTCATCTTGAGTAGAGTCCTACCCCTATGCCCTAGAAGCTAGAACTGGGTTCCTTGATTTCAAAGACCTTTTTGTAATTGCCACTCAAGCAGGGACTTGTCCTGGCCTAGACAGGAGCAGGTTAATAGCATTGCTCTGCTCTGGACCAGTAGCCATCTGCATTGTCAACCCCTCCAAGGAGTCAGAAACAGGGTTGTGTTTTTTTCCCCAGGAGAAGGAACCCCATGGGAACCCTCTCTCCCTGCCAAACTGGTTTCGTGACTCTCCCTGCCATAGGACTGCTCAGGGTCTTTACCTGGAATGCCCTCCTTCGTCCAAGCCAAAATCCACTTCTACTTGATTGTAAACCCTCACCAAGGCATCCATGTAGATTTTATCTTTGTAAAGATAAAGGAGGCTGGTGAGTGTCCTGGTAACTTGAAGGGCATCGGTAATCTGATCTCCTTATGTTACAGAAGGGCTTTCCTGGTGGAGATCACCGAAGGATGTCTTGGAGTTTAATTCTTGGCATTCATCAGCAGCCAGCTTCAACTATAAATCTGTTTATTGGGCTTAAAAAAACACAGTCTTTAGACAGGAGAGAGAAGGTCTCAACAGCAAAATCTTTCTTTGGTCTGAGAAGCAGCATTAGAAATGAGAGAGCTAGGGAAACGGGGTACTCTGATGACAGGTCACCTTGAAAGAACTTGGAACAGATACGAGTCTGTCATCATGAAGATCTCACAGTGAATTTCATCAAGTTTATTTTTCAGTCTTTCTTAGGCCAAGACTCTCGCTTGGCTCCTGTGTTCACTAAAGAAACACCACCAGTGACCTTCATCTCTGTGTAGACAAAGAGATTTTTCTATCAAGAAATGGCTCACACAGTTGAAGGAGTGGGTTAAGTCCAGCTTGTGGGTCGAATGTCAGTTGGAGGTTTGTCCAGGTGCGTGTAGCTGCAGGGGCTGATGAACAGGAAGCAGGAAGACGCAGCAGGAAGAGCCCAGGCTGGTGAACACAGAGCGGAGTGGCTCTGAGGTCTGTGAAGTGGATCCAAGGTTGGCAGTCCGCAGAGGGCTCCTGGAATGGTGGGTGAGGAAGAGGATGCAGCCTTGGGATGCAGCGGTAGGTGTGAGCGAGCTTCTGCACACTGCCAATTGCTTCTCTGCACACCCCAGAGGAAACCTCCCTCAAGTGTAGCAAGACCAGAGTAAGGAGGAGACAGATACTCAGGCTTCTTCTTCCCAAACTGGCTGCTTCACAGAAGATCCCATCATGGAATTAACCACACTGTGTCCACGAGCTCCTGGGAGGATCCTGGGCTGCCCATGTTGACACAACACCAAACCATAACCGCTCCTTGACAAATGTAGTTGATGTTTACTGGCGAGAATGCATCCTTCGCTGAGGTAATGTGGATAAAATGACATGCAGTGTTTTAGGCAGTCCCTCTATGACTCGGCACAGATGTATTTGTTTATCTTGAGCCTGATTATCTGTGACTAACTTTCTATTTTTGTCTACATAGTACTTTCAGCTCATGTTTTACAAGGCTTACATCAAAGGATTATAAGGAGTTCTAGATTCTTTTTTTCTAACTCGCTCTTCTTGGAAAGTTGCATGTATTTTTTAAAGAACGTTTTGTCACAATTTCTTCTGAATGTATCACTTTATTAACTCTGACTCAAGGTCAGCTGGCGTTCCTCTGGCTTTGTTATAAGAAGTTAGCATGTATCTGAGCGTGTATTGATGTAACATATTTCAGATATATTTACCTATCTTATGATCTTAAAAATCAGTTGAGGTGGTTAGTATCCTCCCCCATTTTATAGATGAGGAACATGAAACATAGCAAGATCTCATAGCTCACAGATAAGCACGTCTGGATTCAATGGCAAACATCTCCCATTTTTTTTCTTTTTTTTTTTTGGGGGGGGGGCATCACTGCTCTCCGGTGATGGGAGTAGGAGGCCCAGCCCCACTGCTGGAATTGAACCTCCGTCCCAGTGGGCTGCAGTCCCGCGCACAACCACTACGCCACCGGGGCTCAGCCCCACATCTCCCATTTTTAAGGCCTGGAGAAAACATACTTATAAAACTTAATTTGATTTTCCTTCAGTTTAACACCAATGGATTCACCTCACCTTACCCCCCACCTCCCTGTCCACTGCCATGCAGTATGCACTGACTCAGTGTGACCCTATGAGTTTTGAGGTTCTCAACCTTCACAGGGCCAGGGAGCAGCTGAGACGGTGCATAGTCAACCAGTGGCTTACGTCACAGTGCCTCTGGAGTCTGGGAACTGAAGACTGATGAACCTATCACTTCCAGCAAGTGTATTAAATTGAAAAGAAATCCAACACCAACACAACTCTGGGGCGTTTCCCTATTTTTTTTTTTTTTTTTGTAGAAAAGTTTATGCTTCTCTGTGAACACTCATTGGCAGGTTCGTAACCCTTTCATTGCTGAATTACATTTTGTTAGTAGAATTTGATAGCTGTGCTTCCGTTAATAGGGTGCCTGCGGAATCACTGAGCGGTCTAAAATTTTATTAGGTATGATGGAGTTTGATAAATACTACATGGAGACACATTTGTCCCAATGGAGTGCAGTGATAGAATAGGTGGGATGAGAAATGGGAAAAAAAAAACCCCAAAAAACATTCTCTTGAATATTACCTGATTCTGAGCACCATGATCTTCCAATAACACACAGTAGGCAGTATGGACAATTGCTATATAGAAGTCCAAAGAGACACACATTTACACAATCACTTTTATTTTTGGCATCACTGCCCTGGTGGTGGAAGTAGGAGGCCCAGCCTTGCTCCTAGAAAGCTGCTGCTGGATTTGAACCTCCAACCCAGTGGGCCGCAGTCCCACACACAACCACTACGCCACCGAAGCTCAGCCCACAGTCACTTCTTAAAGACGCACTATCTCACACATGCAGTAACACACTTCTAGACACAGCAACATGGGAAGGATGAAATTTCTTCTCTTTTATGCAGCCATCAAAGTCCCCACCTCAATGCCAGCACATGTCATACATAAAGAAAAGGCCTCCTGAGGAATCTCTAGAGGCAAAAAATAGTATTTATATGTAGCAAGGGTCATGAAGGAGTCCAACCAGTTTCCATGGGCACCGTGGATCAATGTGTTTGCTATTATTGCATAATAAGCAACTACAAATTATCCATGGCATGCCACAAAAAGCATTCAGTTTTTGACTGCGTGTGTGTGTGTGTGTGTGTGTGTGTGTGTGTGTGTGTGAGATTTGGGATTTGACAGATCAAGGCTGGGACAGGTTCCTTGCCATGGGTTAGTCTGTGTTGCCATCAGAATTGGGATTGCTAGTGTTAGCAATAACATTACAGGTCAAGAAACCAATACCGCCAATTTAACCTGCTGCTCTAGAACTCATTCCCCATTTGTAATGTCAACCTCTGAAGTAAGAATTCCAAATAAGAAGTCGATATATATTTATAGATACACATTGAATTTTTAATACATCTGTATTGAGTATAAGGATATTCTGATATCATCTGTACTCTATGTTTTTGCTGGGAATCCAACTTCTGATGAAAGCCTGCCAGGCAGCAGCCCCAGCCATGGAAAGACAGTCCACCTCTTTGGTTGAACCATGTTCTCAAACTGTCTGTGGGCCAAAGTCGGGAAGGAGATGATGTTCCTCTAAAGTTTTTGAGAGGAGGAAAGAGTAACCATTGTGAAAAATGAGCTTGCCTACTAGTGAATCAGTTATTTTAATAATTTTTGTGGTGAAACTGGGAAAAAAGGCTTTTAGAAAGTCAAAATAAAGTATATCTATGGGACCTCCTTCATTCATCTGGGTCAATTCTATTCCTCTCCTTCCTCTTCCTGGTTAATGAGAAAGCATCATGCATTAAACAGGGATGATCCGATTTCTCTGTGAGAAATTCGTTGTCTCCTGGTCACTTGTATTTGATTAAGTGCTCAAAAGAAAAACAAAATTTCCCTGGGAATGGCATTAGTTTTATGAAGAGACACGACTATTGATTTAGATATTTCATTAGCAGTTATAATCAATGTCTGATACATAGATTATGGCGGTGAGTAGTGAAATTCTGTCCCTGGGGAGAGATACTGGTGGAATAACATCAGTCAGGCAGACACTAAGTTCATAATGATTTCCCTTCCCGTGAACAGAGTGGGTGTTTGCTTTATTTGTTTGTTTCAGTAATGAATTTTTTAACTTAATAAAAGAAAAACTCCTCAGTGCTAGGAGACATTAGAAGTAATACCAGACTGTCCAGTCTTTGAACTCATAGTTCAACTTGCTCAGGGTCTAGGTTAATGGCTTGGAGTGACAATTGGTTTATTTTTGTGATGTGAACTGCCAGCCACCCCCACCCCCACAACCCCATTTCCTTCTTTTCATTGTAGTTTGTGTAAATGTTTACAGAGTGAGTTCGTTCAACAATTGATACACATTGAGCAATCAGGTGCACATTGAATTTTGAATTTTATGACACTGGCTGCATACCCTCAAGGTATCAGCAAGCTTCTCATCTCCAACCTAGCCTGCCCCCTTCCATCCAGCCTTCTTTCTGGCCCCTTCCTGCCTTCTGAGCATGCTTGGTGGACAGATACTGCCCACTGTGTGGATGATTTCCCCAAAATGTACATGCCTTCCTATGGGTCAGCATGGGTTCCATGGCTGGGAAGTGCTTTTGCTTAAATTCTTCCACCTAGGCTGAGCCCCGGTGGCGTAGTGGTTGAGTGCAGGACTGCGGCCCACTGGGTTAGCAGTTCAAATCCAGCAGCAGCTCTCCAGGAGCAAGGCTGGGCCTCCCACTCCCACCAGAAGGCAGTGATGCCCCCCCCCAAAAAAAATTCCTCCTCTTATTATTGTTCCCCTCACAGGCCTGTCTATTGCTGGGCTGGTAGGTGATTTCTGGATGGTTTCAGTTCCTGACTTGAAAGGGGACTGTGGACCACAGGTCCAAGGCCTCCACTTGTCTTTATCAGATCCGTCTCTAAGGGCTGTGCCCGTCACGTCCACAGTGGGCACAAGCTTATGACTTTGGGACCGTGAAAAGCTGGCAATCTGGGAAGGATTTCCTGTGAAGCGAGAAGTAGGAGAATTCAGTGAACCTTGTTCTTCAGGGAATGTTGATGAAAGGGGGATTAAAAAAAATCCACAACATAAATAGATGTGGAATCCAACTTAACACTTCTATGTGGTGTGGGAATCCCAGGGTGAGAAATCAATTTTCTCACATCAGAGGATTTCTTAAATGATCTCTATTTGATGTAACGTGTAGTTTCAGGATGACTTTGACATACATTGTTTTTCCCGTGTTTTCCATCCAGAATACAATTGCCTAGTGATTAGGTAAAGTGATTATAAAAGCCACAGAGAGCCATAGCAAAGAAGTCTTATGTGAGACAAAGTTTATTGGAAAGCAGAGAAGCAGTAGAACATGAGAAATACATCCTAGAATAAAATATGAGATATAGCGGTACCCTTATTTTTGGGGAGTAAAGTCAGTGTCCCCATACAGGTGTTACAGGTAATTTTTGTCTACTGAGAAAGCTATCTGGAGCCCATTAAAATATGGGGGACAACGGCAATATTTTAGCTGCAAGAATGGAAATGAATTGTTATTTGGTGCACAGAAAAGATAAATGAGAGAATTTAGAATGAACCAGAGTCTGTGCAGACAAGGTTGGCTCCGTTGGGTCATAAGCCACAGCCCCACATCTCAAAGATCAGCACGAAAAGGGTCTGCATCTGTGGGGCAGAGGTCAAGGATACAGGGCAAAGGGCTCAGCAACAGGGGATGGCACAGCAGGTGGGGCGGGGGCAGGTGGAGATGACACAGGTGGGGCGGTAGCAGGTGTTGTGGCAGGAGATTTGGCCACAGACTGGGCGGAGGCTGCAACAGGGGCGGCAGCAGCAGGGGCGGCAGCAGCTGGAGATGCAGCAGCTGGGCCTGCAGCAGCAGGAGCTCCAGCAGGGGGGGCGGCAGAAAGTGGGGCCACAGCAGAGGGGACGGTGGCAGCTGGAGATGCAGCAACAGGGCCTGCAGCAGATGGGCCGGCAGCAGCCGGGGCAGCAGCAGCTCTCCTGGTCTTGACCACAGCCCTGGTTAGAGAACACGGAGCCGCAACAGGAGTTGACCATGGTGTCAGAGGATGGAGGTTCTAGAAGTGTTTACAGGAGAATGAGGTTCTTGGTATTGCCGGTCTTGCCCGCTGCTGCTTCTTATACCCTGCTGGGAGCTATTGTGGCCATGTGTGAGATTCTTTTGTTGTTTATTCTACGGGATAACTTAGCCATTTAATGACATAATTGTGTTTTCCTCCTTAAATACTCTAAAGATGGAGAAAAGGACATTTTTCTCCCTCCACGCCTCACGCGGTATGTTCTTATGCCTCCAATGAAAGCATTTCTCGCATGTTTTTGGACCCCAGCAGCCTCACCCCAGCCTCTGACCCATGCTGTAACTTCTACAAACATGTGTCATATGACTCCCCATCATCCAGACTTTGTTTTTGAACTTGACATTCCTTCTTACCTATACATGGTGGAGAACGGCTCACACAATGCTAAGGCATCTTGTATATCCAAAGATGAAAGGGGATTGTTCAGATTGGGGAGGATTCTGAAAGGGACGTAAGTGGAAAGAGGCCTCGAAGGAGCTTAACCCGTGATAAAGACGACTGTGCTTCTGTCTGGGCATCTTAGATGGTCACGAAGGTGGCAGAACCCCCAGAAAGTTTGCCAGCTCTCCCACTTCTTAGGCCGCCATTTCAAGCTGAAGGACCTAGCGATGCTCTTGTCTTCCAGGGTCGATGATTCATCCTTCGATGGCCAAACTTGTACAACACATTCTGAGTGGCATCCTCTTTCTTGATCTATGACCATATTCAGAATGATCATGTCTTGAGGTCACGTGTTGAGACATTCAGTGGGCTTCCAAGAACAGATCCACCTTCCTCTGTTTCCTGTAGGTGCTTGAGTAAAACACATGCCTAGGAAACAGTTTGGTAACGACGGAAAGAATGCCACACCTTTTCCTTTTAAAATTAGAACCAAAGTGGATAGCATGCTATATTTCCAGATGCTTTCAGTGAATGATGAGAAAATACTCACAGCTGTCATTTGAGAAGTGTCGACCATGGATCAGGCGGCCATTGGGCTGCGTCTATTCCATTCAGTGTGCTTTCCATCTCTCAGGCAGACAGGTGGGGGCATGTGCAGTTCTGTTGCTCTCTTAACAGAAGAGGCAGCAAAAGCATTGTGTGGTGCCGGGTCATGGGTCCCAGGCCAGAGTGACCCCGTGCACAGTGCGTTGAAACATTACCTGTCCTGCACCATCGTCACAGTGGCTTCTGTATTTGAGCCTGTTGCTGCAGCCAAAGAAAAGCCAAGAGCCGTTAAATTAAAACAAACCAACCAACAACCCAGAAGCAACTTTTTTTTAAGGTTAAACAAGAAGCAAGCGTCAAATGATAAGATCCACAATTCTGTTCAGAGGTATCTTTTCAACGGAGAGAAAAGGAAGAAACAGTCTAAACAAAGGTGAGATAAAAGTGGCAGGAAATTCTGGAAGAGGGGTACAAGAGGGGTATATCATGAACCTTATGTCATGGGGTGGGGTGGGGTGGAGATGTCAAAGTCTGAGAGCTTACCCAGATGAGACAATCTATGAATCCTAAGAATTGTAAAGACACAAAGGAGGATGGGGGCGGAGCTGTTGTTAATTCATTAGTAGATTATGATGAAAACCATTAGGAAGGTATAGAGTTTGAACAGAAGCTAGAATGTGGACATAGAAGGAAGGGGACTGGCTTTCTTTCTGGGTCTCAGAAACTCAATCCACTTCTGCACCCACCTTTTAAAAAAGAAGGCACCAGACTGACAGGGAGGGAAGGAGTGAAGAAGCTGAGTGCTCAGAGCAGAAATTCAGCAGTGGGAGGAGGTACAATGGGGGGGGGAGGGGGGTGTTGGGGCAAGGGGGGGATGACATAAGCCATATGGCAGGAGACTTGGCCCCAAATGGACGGGCCGCAGCAGGTAGAACCACAGTAGGAGAGACAACAATGACTTTGTTTTTTGTCCACATCCTGAGAATTTCAATCTTGTTAAGAATGAAGGGGCTATTCCGGAAAACCAGACTGTTACCAATGTGATTCCATCTCTATTGTCAAATTGACAACGTTTGACTTTCTGTCCCAGGTGAAATGCAGTGATCTAGACAGAAGATAGAACCATAAGAATGAGTA
>PVJH01042794.1:0-14077 GCA_004026705.1 Nesogale talazaci | reverse complement strand
TGGGTTGTGATAGGTATGTTTATTGTGCCAACCTGAGCCAATAGGAACATATGGGATTAATAAGGTCACAGTTCAATTTGAGGGCAAAGAGATAAATGGCTCAGAAGGCCCCGTCCCTTTCTCTCTTGCTCTCTAGTGATCAGACCAGCTTACGGCTGCTTTGGCTAATTCTCTGCCTCAATTTGTGAGCGACGCTACCTGTGGGATACCCAACCTCTGGAGAGTGTTGCTCAAGCTTAAGGTTCCTTCAAGACCTGCTTTACCATGCTGCTGGTGTATATATCCTTTGAGCTTGAGGCTGTTGGATCCTGTCATCTTATATTGCTTGAGCTTGATATCACATCCGGGCCTGCTTTGCTAAACTGCTGACTGTTGGCTACGTCCCCTGCTGTTTTCTGCCTGTAGCTGGACTGCCTGCGTTACCATAGGGAAGACTCAGCTGTCTGCTTCCTTGACCTTGGACCCAGCAGACCTTGTGAGTTGAAGGACTTCCAATATATTAATTGTTCCATGGAAGTGAGTTCAACTGCACCCTCAGTACTGCTGTGTAGACTAACTAACTGTCATATTTCTCTGTGCTGTATAGATAGTATACACACACACACATACTGGTTTTGTTTCTCTAGAGAACCCTAACACAGGTGGCATTTCCTTCTATTGTACACAGGGTCACTGTAAGCCAGAAGTGATGTGAGGGTACCTAACCATGACAACAATTGAGTTGATCCTCTGACGAATCCCCTCTGACCAGGGATATGAGTAGCCTTACAATTAGGCAGAGTACATTGGAAAGTGAACTGATGCAGATGTACTTAGGTTTAAATTGAACACTTTATCATTTTTTTTTTGTTTTTTTGGGGGGGGCATCACTGCTCTCTGGTGGTGGGAGTAGGAGGTCCAGCCCCACTGCTGGAATTGAACCTCCGTCCCGGTGGGCCGCAGTCGCACGCACAACCACTATGCCACTGGGGCTCAGTCCAACACTTTATCATTTATTATCCTTTTTGACCCATTTTTAATTTGTTCTAGTTGTTATTATTTTCTGCTACCTTTTCTATTAAGATTTTTCTCTTACTTAGCTATTGTTGTTTTCTTTTTGTTTACATGAAATCCAGGATAGATGTGTTAGGTGGAGTTCATTAGAGAAACACATCTAGTGACACTCATATATGTGTAATAAAGAACTTTATATTCAAGAAGCTTTATATATCAGGAAAGCATCTCGGCCCAGTCCAACTCAAGCCCATCAGTCCGATATTAGTTCCTAAGTCCCTCTTCAGACTCACATAGTCACGAGCAACGATGCAGAATGCAGGAATACTACAGGCCGGTGGATGCAAAGTCTTGTGGACCCAATGGTGGGGGATGCATCTCCAGGTTTCTGGCTGCCATCAGGGTCAGTTATCAGGAAGCTGATGGCAGAGAGAGAGAGGGAGGGGTTCCTGGGACCCACCTTATGAGAAGGCCACCCCTACAAGGAGGCACCATCAGACTGTGACCTGATTGACAAGTCAAATATCATCCCTACATCTTTCTAGAGCTTCAACTCGACATGAAACTATGTAACTACCACAATAGGTAACTATAGAGACAGTAATTGGATTAATAGGTTATTGGGATGTGGGCAGGAGAGGTGGAGCGGGAGTGATGGGGAGCTAATAATGATGAGCGCAAGAAAGAGGGAAATATCTTCAAATGGAATGTGGTGGTGATTGTAACAACTCTTAAATATGTTTATCCCATTAAATTATATGTCATGTGGACTATGTGTCAATAAAGCTGTTTAAAAAGAAAAAGAATGGCGTCCATTGCACAGGATTCCTTTGCAACTCACTGCCCAGAGTCACACACCAGGCAGTGACATGTCTTAGCATGTAATGAAGAAGGAGAATGTCAAGTTTTCAAACATTTGAAAGCTAAACTGTCATTGACCCTCATCCTTGACTCCCCTCCCCACTCCCTTCCATTTAAAACAAAGTCTACTGGGAGAAGGGCTCTTCTATTGCTATTACCCACCCCCCCCCCACAGCCCCCACTTTCCATCCTAAGACCCCAGAGGGAAAGGGAAGACCTTATATTTTAATGTATTGCTCCCACTGCAGAATGTGGAAGGTTCGTGTGAAAGAAGCTGTCTTCTCATTTTACAGCTGGGCAAACCAAGAGTTGGGACCTGCTGTCTGGCTGGCCAGTCGCAGATCTGACACCCAAACCCTGGCCTCCAGACCCCTCAGCCTCTCAGAGTGCTTTGCACCGAAGAGTAAGCCCAGATTTGCTCAGACCAGGGCCCAAGTGGCCAATCCACAATCCCAAGGCACTGCCGGGTCTGCCAACCTGCTCGTTCCTGCACCTCCCTGACTGGGACTTCACCTTTCCACCCCAGATAGACTGAGCTGAGCCTACACTTTAGTGGAATTCAGTCTGAAAGACAAGTCTCAGCCCTTGAGGATTCCCTGCAAGCAAGGTGGCTCTGGGGTTGGGTGAGTCACGGGAGGGGAGGACATCTCCCCCCATCTCACCACCAATGGGAGCCCGCCTTGCATCCGGGCTGGGGTGGAGCAGTTTCTACAGGAAGATTCCTGTGGCCACCCCAGCAAGTTACCCCATCTCACTCACTGATAGACACCGCAGACACTCTCTTCCATGGCATATAAATATGCCCTTACTTTGAAATGAGGAAACCAAAGCTAGCAAATTCTTTCTCTACATGTCTCTGCATGTGCAGCTTTTGATCAAGGAGAGGGCTTGGGGCCTTTTCTTGTAAAAGGTCACGCAGGAGGACAGGGTCGATCTGGGCCTTCCGAGATCCTGAAACAATGACTCTGTAGGGGAGCAGACAGCCTCCTCCTTCCACAGGGTAGCTGCTGAGCTTGAACCCCTGACCTGGTGGTTAGCAGTCCAACTTCCAACCCACCTGACTAAGCTTGTCTATTTTCAAAGCAGATCAGATCAAAGTCCTCCAACTGGCTGAGGAGAGAGAGCCCTGAGAACAGCAGCCTAGGCCGGTTCTTAGGCAGCGGAGCTCAGACGTCCTTCTAACACTAAAGCTTTTATTTCAGTATTATCATTAATTTTTTTTTTTTACCACTTCTGACACCAACCATCACTCCCACGTAACATTCAACTTCTCTGCTGGGCTCTATAACTGTGACAGAAGTCACAGACCGTATTCACATTGTGGGGTTTATGAGGGAACGGGGCTTAGTGGTTAGGTGGGCTGTAGCCATGGGGTTAGCAGTTCAAAAGCCTCAGCTTCTCTGAGGGAGAAAGATGAGGCTTTTAATGCCTGAGTAAAGACACTTAGTCTCGCCGTCCACACCGCACCCCCCCCACCCCCCGCCCTGACTCCGGTACAGTTCTGTCTTGTCCTGTGGGTCGCCATGAGTCAGAATCAACTTGATGGCAAGACAGGGGAGTTTGGTTTGGGTTCTTAGAGACGTTGTTGCTGCCGGCCTGTGGAATCGGCCCCACTCTCGCTGATGTGTGATCAACAGAGCGAACACTGCCCAGACACTGTCCCCTGCACATTGTTGGCCCCTGCTTCCATTCAGCAACTCCAGAGTCCTCTTCTCGGGGGGCGGGGGGTGGTGAAGACATTAGAGTTGATGGTGATGATGTTTATATGACTCTTTTTAGAAGTGGTTTCACTATGGAAGTATAGGCTATGTGAATATAATATCAAGAAAACTAGCTGAGCCCTGGTGGCGCAGTGGTTGAGTGAGGGACTGTGGCCCTCAGGGTTGACACTTCAAATCCAGCAGCAGCAGCTCTCCAGGAGCAAGGCTGGGCTTCCTACTCCCACTAGGGCAGTGACACGAAGAAGAAAAAAAATATTAAGAAAACTACTAAAAAAGAAAGAAAGACAGAACAAGAAATCAGGCTTGACCTCTGGTTATCATGAGTGCAGGAGGACTGAGTTGAGGGGACTGGGTTCACTTAAATGGTGGTGAAATAGATTGGAGAGAGATGACAATCGCGGCTGTACATCACGATAGGTATAAGCAATGGTACTGAATTATACACACAGTAGTTGTTGAATTGGTGAATGCTTTGTTGTGTGTATTTTTGCCCACCCTGGAAACAAAACAAAAACACATGAATAACAAGTACAGGGGAAGGGAAGAGGTTCTAAAATTGATTGTATTAAAGATGGTACAACTCTTTTTCTTCTTCTTTTTTTGTTTTTCTTTTTAATTTTATTGGGGGATCATACAACGCATCACAACCCATCCATCCATCCATTGTGTCAAGCACATTTGTACATTTGTTGCCATGATCATTTTCACAACATTTTCTTTCTACATGAGCCCTTGGTATCAGCTCCTCATTTCTCTCCCTCCCTTCCCTCCCTTTGATAATTTATATATTTTTTTCATGTCTTACACTGACAATGTCTCCCTTCATCTGCTTTCCTGTTGGTTTTCCCCCAGGAAGGGGGTTATAGGTAAATCATTGTTATCTCCCCTTGTGACGGTCACCCAATGTGGTGTCAATTTGAGGATTAAGAGTGTAGGGGTGGAGTCTAGCCTGTCAATCTGGAGATAATGAGATCTCGGTGTGGACATGACTTTCTCCTGAGAATTCTGGGAAATTTAGCTGTATTTCCCCCTTGGAGGCGAGAGAATCACTCCTCAGTCCCTTAGAAACGCTCTACTGACAAGACACAAGGCTGACTCCCTGTGAGACATCCCAGAGGAGAAGCCACATGGACTTATCTTGATGGAACCAGACCTCTGAAGCCACAAAAGCCACGGGGAGACCCCTGCCAGCACCGAGGTGCTTCTACCGCTAATGGATACACAAGACTCTGCCCCCACTGGCCTGTGACTGTTCTGGTGTTCTTGTATGTGCTTCATGAGTCTGAAGAGGTATTATAGATTGGTTTTGGACATATGGGCTAATATGGGACTTGTGACCTTGAACTGGACTGGACTCAGATGTTTTCTTAATGTATAGTTGCTTTTGTATATAAAACTCATTCTTATACACATATGAGTGTTTATGAATTTGTTTCTCCAGACTAACTTACCCTTTTCTCCCCTCACCTTTCCCTTACCCTCCTGGTATTGCTACTCTTATTATTGATTTTGAGGGGTTTAATCTGTCCTGGGTTCCCTGTGTCTCCAGCTCTTATCTGCACCCATATATATGCCTGGTCTAGCCAAATTTGTAAGGTAGAATTGGGATCATGATAGCGGGGGCCAGAGGGGGCACTCGGAAGCATCAAAGAGCTAGTGGAAAGTTGCAAGTTTCATCGGTTCTATATTGCACCCTGACTGGCTCATCTCTTCTTTGTGGCCCTTCTGTAAGGGGGTGTCCAATTATCTACAGATGATGGGCTTTGGGTCTCCACTCTGCACCCCCCTCATTTGCACTGATATGATTTTTTTTTTTGTTCTGAGACTTTGGTGCCTGATACCTGATCCCATCCACACCTGCGGTCACACAGCCGGGTGTGCTTCTTCCATGTGGGCTTTGCTGCTCCTCAGCTGGGTGGCCGCTTGCTTCTCTTCAAGCTGTTAAGAGCCTGGACGTTGTATCTTTGGGGGTACAATTCTCCTTGATATAGGCGAACTGTTGAATTGTATGATGTGTGGATGAAGGGCCAATGAAACTGTTGAAAAAGAACAACAGTCTTCTTTTCTTTCCGTGATCGACTGCACCCAGCAGGATGGCCTTCTCCTGGGACCGAGGCCTCGTGGGAATACATTCAAGGGACACAGTCGGATGCCTCATCATCCTCGACTCTCAGGGCCAGTACGTCCTCGGATAGCAGTGTGTCCATTCTTCTGGAAGCCGATGGTATCTTTAGTGCACTTTGAGTACTGTAGTAACCGACTCATTGGACTATGAACCCCAAGAGCAGGAGTTTGAACCCACCAGTCGCTCCAAGAGGAAAAATGAGCTGTCTGCACCCATCTCCTGTGCCCTGAAGGGTTGCTGTACATCAGAATTGACTTGACGGGAGTGCGCTTGATTTGGGTTTGGCCAGCACCATGTTCTAAGGACATCGCTTCTTCAGTCTCCCTTCTTCACCCCAGCTTTTGCTTGCAATTGAAAAATGCCCTGGCTCGGGTCAGACACACCCAAGTCTTCAAAGGGACCTTTCTATTTTTCTCTTGTAAGACTAGAAAGACAGTTCTTTCTTTAGGGGCCCGATGCTATTTGTCATTCAGTTTCCAGACGACTCCCATGCGCACTGACGGCAGATCCAAGTCCTTGATAACAGGATGCCGTTTAGGATCGGGACCAACTTGGATGGAACCAGAGCATTCTGACCAGAACAGCTTCTTCTCAGCTCCGTCCTCAGGCAAGCCTTCTGTGGTGGTTCTTGATGAGGTCTGTTTGCTGTCCTGATTGGGCAAGAGTTATGGTCTGGTAAGTGCCTGGAGACACTCACTCCACCAGGAAACCTTCCGGCCAGACACCCGAAACTCTCTTGCTTTGGGGGGGGTGGGGGATGGTAGTGGTCAATGAACCCACGGCAGTTGTCTCCCTGCCCTCTGCCTATGCGACCTCAGTGTTCCAGCTGTTTCGTGGGTCTAGGGGATTCTCAGCACAAGGTCTCCTGGCTCTTCTTCTTGATGGTAGTAAGGGTCCCCCACCCCTGAGGAGTATAGGTGGGCTCTACTGGGATGGCAAAACCAGTCCCTTGATGAACCACATGTCCCATGTGTGTGTGGTCCTCCCCAAACCTTTTGTGGAAGTTAAGGGACCCTGATCGGAGAGGCCATAGAAGAAGAGAAACAGTTTCCCTATGATTGAAAGGACAGGACAGACTGGTCCCGTGCACGCCTCATCCAGTTTCTTTTACGATCAACATCTTCTCTCACCTTGGTCCAAACCGAGTTTGTCCAAACTAAGGAACAGGCACGGGCACATTGCTATCAGCTAAGCTCCAAACAGTCTTTGAGGATCGTCTCCTTTCCATTCGTGCTGCCTTTCTGTCCCAGGATCCCATCCAGGTCCCTGGTTGCATCTAGTCATGTCTTCTCCTGCTGGTGATCCTCAGTCTTTCCTTGGTGTTCTATGACTTTAACTGGGCTGCACAGGCCGGCTAGCCTGCAGCATGGCCCCCAGCCTGGGATTGCCTGATGGTTGTCTCCTGATTAGACCCAGTTGTGGGTTGCAGACGGAGGCAACAAGTCCTGCTCTTATCACCTCCCCTCAGGGAGGATGGCAGTCACACAGCATCACCGATATTATGAAACTTCACTACTAAGACACCAGTTGCGGCTGCCTGGCTGATTTTCTTCCCCCGACTGTTTCTTTAAGTAGCCCTAGAAGCCCTGTGGGCTGCTACCCCCTGGGTCAGAACCACTAACTGCTCATGGGGAAAGGTGAGGCTCTCTGCTTCATTAAGATTGACAGCCTTGGAAACCCTCCATGCGTCAGAAGTGACGGCAGTGGGTGCTCTGTCGGTAGGGGCCCTGGTGGCACAGCAGGCTGGATGGACATCCAGTGCTTGGCTGCTAGCCAAAAGGCTGGCGGTTTGAGCCCATCCCGGGCTCTAGGAGAAAAACCAGGAGCTCAAGAAGGTGACAGCTTAGACTAGACATCCTCAAACTATGGCCCGCGGGCCACATGCGGCCCGTTGCGGACATTTATCCAGCCGCCAGGTGTTTTTGCAGCTGCTGCCTGTCCTGCTTAGCAGCTGACTCATCCCATACCCGCAGTGAATTTGTTCATTGTTTTTTCTTTTTTTAAAAACTCTAGTCTGGCCCTCCATTTGTCTGAGGGATGGTGAACTGATCCTTGTTTTAAAAGTTTGAGGACTCCTGGCCTAGACACTCCTTGGGGCAATTGGGCTCTCTCCTCCGGGATCACTATGAGCTGAAAATGGACCTGGAGTAAAGTGACCAGATTTTAACATGGGTAAAACAGGACACCATTGACCGGGTGGGGGAGCCGGGAGAGGCAGATGAAGGTACATTCCCTTCTCGTTTCCCTGCCCTTCCCTAGCATGTCGTGCATTCTTTCCAAAAATCGGGACTTTTTTAAAACGCGGCGGGACATGGGAAAAATTGTTTAAAATCGGGACTATCCCACCAAAAGCAGGACGTCTGGTCACTTCAACCTGGAGGCACCCAACAAAACTGTCATCTTCGAAAGCAGGCCCCTCACTGTCGCCCACCCTGGGGAGCCCATGAGGGAAGCAGCCCGGCTCTCCGGGAGAGACTTTTATTTCTGAAATGTCAACCGAGTTTCCTTATAACAAAGCCCTCCTCCTGGCTTAAATTCAAAACGTGGCACAGAACACCCAGTGAAAATCCTCCCAGCCCGCCCCTTTAACTAAGAGTAGTGAGATTACCGCCCGACTGTGAACCACTGCAGAGGAGTCTTACACACAGACCAGCAAACATACATCCCCCCGTCGCCGCCTTTTCTTACACAAAGGTCGCATCCTGCCTGTGCGCTTATTTGCACTAGTGTCACGCTCACGAGTCACCACCGGTCCCACCTGGAGGGAGAGGGTTAAGTAACCTGTGTGACAAGGGCCTGGCCTCAGCCATCAACTTACACCACTCAGTGGTGTGGAGGAAGCACCTGTCTCCCATGGGCCGGAAGCGCTCTTTCGGGAGCATCGGGCACAGGAAGCTATGAATCAGTGAGGGGGAGGTACGCGCCATCATGCTATCCTGCTGTGCTGTGAGTCACAAGAAGATGAGGTTCCCCTCTTTGGGGGGGGGGGGGCGTCATCCTGAGACTCCTGACAGCGTCACATGTGGGCGGCAAGACCTTGCGCCTCTGTTCCTGGTCAGGGGTGGGAGAGCTGTTTGACTTTCTGGAACCTGTCTCCCTGGGGTGAGATATTGGCAGTTAATTGCTCTGTCACACTCAGGAGTAGAGCAAATACCGCACCCACAACAGGGGCAGGATATGGACTCTTTAGGCGGAGACTGGGTAGGTATGAAGCCACAGAGTGGACGCCCCCCCCCTCCCCCAGTGCTAACAAATTCCCTGCAAGATGAAGTGCGGGTGAATGTGCACCCATGCATCTATCCATCCAGCCACCTAACCGTGCACTCAAGGCTCAGCACTGCCTGCCTTCGTGTGGCTCTGTGCAGGGCCCAGCCCAAGGCCTGGACACACAGAAGGCGCTCAGGCCCTGCAGATGGAACAGAAGGACACGGACTGGACTCTGTAGGTTGGGTCCCCGTTTGTTGGGGAACCAGCTCTCTCTCTCCTCAAAGTCCTTGTTTGCTAGCTGGCCGGTCTCTCTCATTAGAGCAGGGGTTCTCAACCTTCCTCATGCTGCGACCCTTTCATAGAGTTCCTCATGTGACACCCCCCCCCCATACAATTATTTTCATTGCTCCCTCATCACTGTCATTTTGCTACTGTTATGAATCGGGAGGGGGACACCCCTGTGAAAGGGTTGCTCGACCCCCAAAGGGGTCACGGCCCACAGGCTGAGAACCGCTGCATCAGCATGATGCGCTGTGCTGACAGTAAGGGTGAACAAGACAGCCTATCTGTGTCAGGAGCGTTGCAGGAAGGGTCTGACAAGTGACCAGGCAGTTGTGACCCGCCCCTAGGAGATGGTGTGTCTCGTGGAGGGCACCAGGATGCTGGGTGAACGCCGCTGGGGTTGTTATCAGTTAATGAGCACCTATCCATTCTATAGGGAAGTTAGGTACAGATGAAGAACTTGACTCAGAGCTGGGGCTGGAAGCCAAGGGCCTCCTCCCAAGAGCTCGTTCTCTGTATGCTCTGCACACTGCTGTGCTGTATTGCTCCTGACCGCTGGGACCCAGGAGGCTCAGTCACTTGGTCACGCGACACCCTCGAAGAGGAAGCACCCACACCCAAGTCTACGCCTCCAGGCCTGGAACCCACATGCTCCACCAAGGCGGGAGGCTGGATTATGGCACCCCCTGATAGCTACACCCTGACTCCCAGAAGCCGACACTGAGGTCACCCGCAGCAGAAGGGCCTGTGTATGAATGAATACATTAAGGGTCTTAAGATAGGGCTGGATTATCCAGGTGGGTCCACCACGTAGTCACTGAGCCCAAAACCAAATCTCTTGCCCTTAAGCCAAGTCCAGCTCAGAGGAGAACGGCCCCTAGGGTTTCCAAAGTGGTAAAACTTTAGGGACCCTGACAGTCATGTCTTCCTCTCCTGGAATATCAAGTGGGTTCAAAATGGCTGATCTTTCGATTAGCGGGCACACACCTGACCTCCTTCTGTGTACTCACCGGATCCTTCTAAGAGGGACGTGGAGGGGCGAGTGAGGCTGATGACGAGACAAGGGAAAAAGAGATCTGAAGTTCCTAAAGGAGTCAGAGTGGCACTGTCAGGTAGATGTTAGATGGCTACTTGGAAGGTTGGTGGTTCAAAGCCACCAGGCTCTCCAAAGGAGAAAGACAGTTATCTGCTCCCATAAAGATATCTAGCCCCAGAAACCGAGACAGGGTCGTTAGGAATTAGAACGACTTGATAGCAGTGGATGAGGTTAGTTTGGACAATGTTGTCTCGGAAAATGCAGGAAAGGGCCCCAAGACAAGGGATATTGGAAGCCTCTAGAACCTGGAAAAGGTAAGAAACAGGTTCTCTCCTGAAACTTCCAGAAGGCACCGCCAACCTTGCTAACTCCAACTCGAGCTTAGTGAAACGGATGACAGCTTCTGCGTTGGAGAGTGTCAGAGAATAGGGCAACTAAAGTCGGAGCAAATGGATTACGGCAGCTATAGAAACGAAGGGGCCAGGCCTGAGCCCCGGTGGCGTAAGTGGTTGAGTGCGGGACTGCGGCCCGCAAGCTCGGTGGTTCAAATCCAGCGGTGGCTCTCAGGAGCAAGGCTGGGTAGCTCCCATGACCACCAGAGGGCAGTGATGCCCACCCCCCAAAAAAGAAACAAAGTGGCCATGGGCAGTTCCTGCCTTACACAGCCGGAGCGATTACTAGCACAGCCCTGGACCACGGCGGGCATCATGAAGCTGCCTCCCTGTTATCGAGTCTGGGGTGATGATAGACATCCCTGGGGAGACCCGAGGGCTGGGAGGCTGCAGAAAAGGGTTCCCCTGGCCTGAGGAGTTGAGGGGGTGCACCCTGAGCGAGAGCAGGGTTTTGGGAGGTCCAGATTCATTACAGCGTCTGGCACAGAGGAAGGGATCGGATCAATCTGCCCTTCATGCCTGCCACACACCTCGTGCCTGGATGAGCGTGTGTTCCCGGGCTGGCGCAGAGCCCCTGAGCCTCTGACTGTGAGACCGGCTTGCATTGCCCAAGGCCTGTGGCCTCGCCGAGACAGAGGTCAGCTCCGAGTGCTGATGGGCAGGCACTTCATCATCACGTCCAGAGGGCTTGCCTGCCCCAGGAGGAAGCCGGCAGAATGGGAAGACAGAGCTGGGGCGGGGGGGGGGGGGGGGGGGGGGTGTCTGCCGGGCGGGAACCACTCATGATGTTGTCACCAGGCCAAGGGCACCAGTTCCTTGAGGACTTTGGTTCTAGGGAGCCAGTCAAGTCTAACTAGTCCCATGGCTCGATGCATGCCTGTGATGGATTAAGTTGTCCCATTTCAGGATAAGTTGACACTCTAAGCCCCTCTCTCTGGCCCCCCCGGAGTATGTGACGGCATCCTTGTTTGGAAAGAGGAGAGGTGAAGATGCTGTGAGTTAGCCACCAGGAGTTCACATGCAGGGGGTGGGTTCTAATTCCACCTGAGGGGTGTCCTGTAGAGTAAGGGGGTGGGGGGCCCGAGACAGGACACCATGTGACTCTGCAGCTGCACACCAAGGGAGGCCTGAGGCCAGCTCATGCCAGGGGAGGACCAGGCGAGAGTCCCTCTCAGAAGGAACCCCTGCAGAAGGAACCCCGCCCGCTGGTGCCCGTGAAATTGTGGGGCATTGAATGTCATCACAGCAGCCCCCCAACCCACACCCAGTCTGCGGTGGTCTCTCACAGCAGCCCCCGGAAATGAAGGCAGTGCCAACTGAACACATCCTGAACAACCCAACCAGCGCTGGGCATCCTGAAGCTGGTGTGGGAGGGGCCCTTTACGTCTGGGGTGACTGATGAGAGGATGAGTGCCCCTGGCCTATGGGGTCATTGGGACCTGCGGGGGAGTCTTTCTTTAACCTTCTCCCCTCATGCCGCTCCACAGCCTGGTGTCCGGGCTGGGCGCCTTCCAGAGAAGGATGGGCCTCAGCTCAAGACTGGTTGGGCTCTGGGCCCAGGAAGCTGAGTCTCTGTAGTCCATTCTTCTCCCTGGCCCAGATTTTCCCAAGAGGTTCCGTTTGGAGAGGAGAGATGGGCAAGGAGGACGAGGCTGGGACTCACCCAGGGGGTTCCTGGATGGGTCAAGTGGTCTTGTCATTTCCATGTCCCAGGTTGGAGGAGTTCACTCATCTGCTCTCAGAGCCGGTCTACCACACTACACTTAAAATTCACCCCCAGTTCCCCAAGGGCCTCCTCTTCCTCCTCCTCTCCAGTTAGTTTCTCATTTTGGGGAGGACATCTTTTTCTGGCGTTCCTGCCCTCTGAAGTCTACATGCATCGATGCCGTGGACTGACTCACTCAGACTGAAGAAGAAGGCGTGGAAGTCAGTTTGCTCTCTTAATCAATGCTCTGTGTAATTTACCTCCTTGACGTGATCTCGGGGTTTTAACATCCAACGTCAGGGCGACACAGAAGCTCACAGATCCTGTGCTTGGGTTTTCGTCCCCCTGTCTGAGTGGATCCTCAGGGTCACAGAGTGCTTGCTTGTTCACACGCAGTTCAGCGTTCTCACCCAAGCCCCCGATGCTGGGGCCTCCACTCCAACCCGTGGCAGCCCAGAGCAGAACTGTTCCCCAGAGCATTTGCAACAGCTAATTTTTGGAGGTGGTGGTGATTTCTTTTCTTGTTAATCAGGTGGTTAACGGATCAGGGATTTGTATTCCAGACCCTCGACCCTGCCTTCAACCACTCACTCATCCAACATCACTCCCCTGACTTTTCTTCTCTCTCTGACAGACACCCCCCAAGTCAACACCCGTCAACCTTCTAGTTTGTTGCTTCATCTTCCCACCTTAGCGCTCTCTCCTTTGGTGTATAAGTCCAGACAGATTAGAGAAAGAAATCCATAGAAACTCATATGTATATAAGAAAGAGGTTTATGTACAAGAGCAATTGAATATTGAGAAAACATCCCAACCCAGCCCAGATAAAGTCCATGAGCTCAATATTAGCCCATAGGTCTGATACCAATCCATAAAGTCCTCTTCAGTCTCACGAAATACATGCAATGATGCCAAATGCAGGAAGATCACAGGCTGGGAAATCTTGTGGGTCCAGTGGCACTGTAAGCATTGTGGTGTCGACAGGGATCTCTACATGGCTTCTCTGGCTCCAGAAGTCTGGTTGAATCAGGGTAGGTCCATGTGGCTTCTTCAGCTCCCAGGGCATAGCACCTTGTGTCTTGTCTGTAGAGTGCTGTCTCAGGGAGTGAGGAGAGAGAGAGAGAGAGAGAGAGAGAGAGAGAGAGAGAGAGAAAGAGAGAAATGTCTCTTGCCTCCAAGAAGGAAAATACAAGACTTCCCCCAGAATTCTCAGGAGAAGGCCATGCCACACAGAGGCCTCATTGGTTTTATCTTGATTGACAGACCAGACTACATCCCATTCACTCGTACCCCTCTCAAATTGACCCCAGATTATGTCAGTACCACACTTGGGAACCTCTAAAGTCTATTCCCCTGGGTAGGCAAATCTATGTCTTGGTTTTTATCCTTATAGTCGTGCTGGACTGTCCACTCAGCCAGATATTGTCCAGGTCCATCCACACCCCGAGATGTCTTGTGGTTCCGTCACTGTTTTTCAGCAATGCAGTATCCCAGTGTGTGTGTGCGTGTGTGCACGTGCATCCTGGGGTTTCTTCTCCTTTCTCCAACGTCTTGGGATCGTGAGCAGTGCTTCAGTGAGTATGGGAGCAGAGATGCCTCGCATCGCTCCCTCCGGCTCTTCCTCTTTGGGGGCTACACCCAGAAAGAGGGATTGTTGGTATGTGTGGAATTCCTCTTCTCACCGGTTGGAGGCCGCACCCTGTCTCTTTCCACCAGGGTTGTACATATTTACACGTTCGCCAACAGCGTATGAGC
>PVJH01042793.1:0-14041 GCA_004026705.1 Nesogale talazaci | reverse complement strand
ACAAAGTGTTCTTGAACCAAGGAGATACTTGAGTGGAGGTCCAATGCCCATCTGTTGTCCTACTACTAATCCTATAAGTATACACATTAATCTCTTTCCCCATCCTCACTTATAAATATATGCCCCTATGTACATCCCTGTATTTGAACCTCTATAAATGTTCATTATCCCCCAGTTCCTTCCTCTATTTCCCTTTGCTTCCCTCTTGTCCCACTATCATGCTCACTCTCCCTTTGGGTTTCAGTATTTTTTCTTTGTTACATTAGTCTTATTCAATCCCTATTGGCCTTCTCTGATCCACCTTGTCCCTGCATTTGTATCAATTGTTATTCCCTTTTTCCTGGGCTAGTCAACATCACCGCCTTTCCCCCTCCTCCCCCTCTTCAATGTCCCCTACCCTGGAGCCATCAGATTTGTCATTTTTACCTCCAACCTCTTTGTCCAGTGTATCTTGTCTAGATAGACCTGCAGAGGTAGCAATACAAACATATAAATTTTGCATGTCGTTTCAAAGGTGATCACAAATCTCACGAAGTTACTAGACTCGGGATTGCACAAGAACCTCTGGGAAAAGGAACCCAAGAACTACTTCCTGCTTCGCACAGCATTGAGCAACCCATCTGCAGACTGTAGAAACCCCCGCTCTCGGACTCCTCCGGGGAGTGCAGTCAGTCAATATGCAAAACCAGACTAGGAAAGTGAGCTGGCAGACAAGGAACCCCAGGCCACCGTGTGCTCCATGCCAGAAAGACTTTGCCAGGAGCCTTGTGCAATCCCCAGTGAGCATTCCAGGGGCAGCAAAGTTGGCGGAAGTCTCTGCCGCTACATGTTTCAGTGGCAAAAACTGAGACCTGGTAGTTGGAATAGAAACATCTGGGAGGAGGGAGTAGATGGAATGTGGGGGGATTCCTGCCCACTGCCCCCACACAGACTCTTCAGGACAATTTTCCATCTCCCCCTCACCCCCACTAGTCAAACATGATCTGTTTCAGTAGGATTTGGAAATAACTGTATGAGTGTCCCTATTTTGAGATTACACATGGTTCAAAAAGACCTGTGCAGGCCCCCAGCAGACAAAGGATGGGCAATGAGAACTGGGGTTTCAAGTGGCTTTCTCAAGGGACGTAGCAACGACTTTGCTCCTTGGACAGATGTGTCTCTGTCAAGTTCCTCTGTTATCAGGTGAATATCTTTCCTCTTTGTGAATTCTAAGTGTCCTGGGAGGGGGTCTTTTGAGACAATAAAAATTCTGTTTCTCATCATCATCTCATCCACTCATTCCAGCACCCGCACTATTTCTGTCTGTAGCAATGACAGGTCCGTGACAAGCAAATGTTTGTTCAGACAGCAACTGGTCATATAGATCCCAACTCCCATAAGGCTTTGAGGTTTCACTTCTTTTCTTTTCACGTGGAAAATCACTCTCCTGTTGCTACTGCTTTTAAACCTCCCCCCTCCCCGCCTCAAAGCCAGACTCTTGCAGCCCTGGACCACAGACGGGCCAATGAGACAAAGGACATGGCTCCAGGCATGGCTCTCGGGTTCTTTGGAGGGCAGGTGGCAGCCTGCCATGGCCCTGTCCATGCTCTCATTATCTGTGTACAGTGTTTCCCCTTAGCTTCTCAAGTTAACATACACACACTTTAGGTGTCCTGCTGGTGTCGCAGGTCAAGGTTGGCAGTTCAAACCCACCAGCTGCTCCCCAGTGAGAGATAAGGCTGTCTACTTCCATAAAGATTTACGGCCTCTGACCCTCTCTCTGTACAGAATGCCTCAGAGTGGGTACTGGTGGGCTCTTGGGAACACCGCACTGGGACTGGAGAAAGGCTCATTGGTAGCCTGCCATCTGCAAAGGTACTGCTTGGATTCACACTCAACGCTCAGGGAAGCAGTAGTTAAGAGAGCAAAAGAGAACCAATGCAGAGGGGCGAGGGAGAAGGGTATCAGGGCCATGTGATTCTCAGCATGGAGAGGGAACACGGAGTCCACCAAGGACCCTGCCGCAAGGACTCAACAGGGAAGCCTGGCTGAATGAACTGGGCCCACAACTACCTGTACTCTTACCTTTAGAACAGAGATACTCTGATGGAGAGGAAGCAAAGGGTGACCACCCCAAGATTGTGGAATGGTGGCTGTTGGACCCTGGGTGAGAACCCTGGCTTGGTGGGTGTTCAATGAAAAGGGGTCCAGAATCACCATATATAGTACCTCAATGCGCCTCTTGCATTGAGAACTGCCCTTGTAAGACATCTTACAGGATTTTCCCCCTAGCACCGTCCCCCATGCTCAATCAACCTTTACAGAGCGACAGCTAATGCACTGCATCTCTATGTTCACATAAACTCCTCAGATCAACTACCTTAAATCCTATAAAATTGGATACGTGACTGATGCCATCAATGCTAACACCTTATACTGCAGGGGAATGGTTGACAACATTTTTCTCAGGAGTTTTTTGGTTTTTGTTTGGGGTTTTTGTTTCTGGCTGGGTGTTTTCACTTCCCTTGGTTGCTATTCGTGTAGGTTTCTGTTTCTGTCATCCTATAACCTACAAAGTAAGCCGGAGTTGTTCATAATCTTTGGACATACAGGTGGATTCTAGGCTCCCTCTTAATTCTAGCCCCAGTCCCAGAACAGTTAGTTCTTAGAACATGGTCCTGTTCGATATTCGCCTTCATGAAGAGATCGCTGAAGATAAGGGTGTGAGGTACCAGTCCCCACAACCGAAGGGGAGGCTGTCGAATGGAGAGATAACTTAAAGGGACATCAGACAAGATAAAGCGTGCAAGGTTCACCTTCACAGTCATGACTTCAGGAGCCTACAGAGGCTTACATACTCTAGGGGCATGCAAGCCCCCTAATTACAGGTAACCACACATGGAACAAAGTGGGCTGTACCCTAACCCTGAAGGCCCCCGAGTACATTGGAGGAGTAACCTAGCACCAGTGTCTGAGTTGGGAGTGGTGGTGGCAGGTATCGAGGGAGTGGCTATCTTCAGAGCCTAGAGAGCAATTGCACATGCCTGCTCCTGTAGTTAAAAGTTGCTCACCAGATAGCAATCAGTCATGTGCTTGTAAGAGGTACCTTTAAGGCTGCCCTATTATAGGAGGATCTAGTGCGGAACAATATTAATTATGAGAATGTGATTGACACTATCACCAACTCACAAAGATGAAGACCTCTCTCCATCCCAGAAACCTAGCCTGCCAGGCTTCTCAAGATATGAGAATAAAGGGTTCATTCATATACACGCTCTTCCCATTCTCTATTTCCCACAAAAGTGTGCTAACAGCAAAGTGTGGTGAAGACAACAGATGGTACCCGGCTATCAACTGGAATAGTGAGTGTCTGGGGTCTCAAAGGTTTGCAGTCAAACAAGTTGCCATTTGAGTGAGGCATCAACTAAGTCTACAGAAGTGCAATGTGTGATCCAAAGATAATATCAAAATCCAAACATAATGGAGAGAATGGTATCAGAGGCTACATTGTGGACACCCAGTTGTAGAAGACTATGGAGAACAATGGGAGCCCAGAACCCACCTGCAGTGTCTCGTCAGAGAAAGGCTCTAGCAGATCCTCTCTGGCCACAGGAGAGAAGCTCCAACAGCTTACTATTGTAAACTTGAGTATGGTGGGTCAAACCATGGACAGTTGACCTCCCTCTGGACCCAACTTGAATTTGATCGAAGCTTAAATTTCTTGCTTGTCCCATGACAGGGAATTATTCTCTGTTCTTAAAATATATTATTAGTGGTCTTTTCTTTCTTACTCTTTATTTTAATCTTTATGTTATTATTACTATTACCATTTCTTCTTTCTGTTTCATTTTTGTTTTTGTGGTTGTTGCTTTATTGTTTCTGATAGGTTTCCCAGTTTTTGAAGTACAGAAGGAGTGGATGCATAGAGACAATAACTGATGCAATGGTCTAATAGGCGGGGGCGGGGGGGGTGGGAGGTGGGGAAGGGGGTATGGTGAGAGGGACTGGGGAGCAAACAGTGAATGTAGGAAGGGGGCGAGCACACTAAAACTGATTGTGATGATCATATACACGCACAATTCTTTTTAAAAAATGACATAACTCCAAGGGCTGAAATAGAAAGCGAGTATTTTGAGAATAATGATGGCAACAAATGTACAAATGTGCTTGACACAATAGACAGATGGATGGACTGTGACAAGAGTTGTATGCCCTCAACAAATTTTTTTTTGTTTGTTTTGTTTTTTGTTTTTTTGTGGGCATCACTGCTCTCCGGTGGTGGGAGTAGGAGGCCCAGCTCCACTGCTGGAATCGAACCTCCATCCCAGTGGGCCACAGTCCCGCGCACAACCACTACGCCACCGGGGCTCAGCCCTCAATAAATTTTTTTAATGACATAACTATGTAAGTTTATGATATGTGAATTGTATATCAAGAAAACCATTTTACAAAAAGACAAGCTGACCAATGGTTACCATGTATGAAAGTGGAAGAGTTTTTGCTTGGGAGGCATTGACTTTGTGTTAATGGGGGTGGAATAATTTGGAAAGGGTATCAATAATGGTTGCCCAACGGAGTATAATCATTGGCATTGAATTATACACGCAGAAAGTGTTACATTGGAGAAAGTTTTGTTGCAAACATTTTTGTCACAATTTAAATAATAATAATCACACTAATAATGAGTACAAGGAGGAAGCAAATGTTCTAAAATTTGGTTGCGGTAATGATTGTACAATTCTTGATATGATTGAACTACTGAATTGTATGATAAATGGGGGGGGGTAATCTGTATAAAAGAGAGAGAGAGAATTCAAAAGAAGCATTGCACTGGGTCAATCTCCTGCCCCAAAGCTCGTTAGAGTGTTGGAAAGCAAGGGCGTGACTGTGATGCAGGTGAAAGTTGGGCATTGGACGAGGATGACCGAAGAAGAACCCATGTACGTGAAGTGTGGTGCTGGTGAAGGGTATTGAAAGTACCGATGAGCAAACAAATCCATCCTGGAAGAAGCATGACCACAGGGCTGCTTAGAGGCAACGATGGGAGTCTGACATACTTGAGATATGCTGTCAGCAGAAACTCGTCCTCGAAGAAGGACCTCACACTTGGTAAGGCAGAGGGGCAACAGAACAAGGGGAAGGTCTTCGAGGACATGGACTGTCACGGTGGCTACAATCAAGGGCTCATCATAGGAACGGCTGTGAGAATGGTGTGGGACTACGCAGTGCTTCATTCTGTTGCACAGACGGTTACTGTGAGTCACGAGGGACTCAATGGCATCTGACAGTGACAACTGGACCAAGGGACAGCATGAAAAACAGACAAGATTGGATTTGTCAGGATCTCATTTTACTTGGATTCGCAACCAATGGTTCTAGAAGCAGCAATCAAGAGATCAAACAACCTATTGCATTGGACAAACCCTATTTAAAATGTTCAAGGGCAAAGATGTCACCTTAAGGATTAAGGTGTACCTGACACATATCATGCTTTTTTTTTTTAATCATCTCACATGTATGGGATAGCTGGGCAATGAATGTGGAAGATAGCAGAAGAATTGATGCATTCCAGTTATGGTGTTGAAAAGGAATATTGAAAGTACCATGGACTACTAAAAGAACAAACAAATCTGTCTTGGAGAAGGTGCCACCCAACTGTTCCTCAGAAGTTAGGATGGCGAGACTATGTCTCACAGCCTTTGAACATGTCATCACGAAAGTCCAGTCTCCAGAAAAAGACAACGTGCATCGTAAAGTACAAGGTCAGCGAACAAGAAGGCCCAAGATGGATTGATACAACGCCTACAACGGGCTCACATGTAAGAGCAAGTGCCATGAGCGTTGGGGGAGGGCTTAACCACCCTCACATAACTTGCTAACACACAGCTTTGCTGGTGGAGATATGGAGGACTTGGCGCACTAGCTGATGAAGGCCAAGCACTGCAGCCTTCAGCACAGACTAGACCTCAAACAGAACTCACCACAACGGGGCCATCACGAGAATAGAAAGTCTCATCTACCTCACAGTGGCTGGTGATCTTGAACAGATGACTTTGTGGCTAGCAGCCCAACTCGTGACCACTACGCCACCACCAGGGCTCAGGCTTCACCTTACATAAAGAAGACTGACGCTCTCAAGAAGTTCATTTTACTTGCATCCACAAGAAAATTAAGTCGAGAAATTAAATGACATATAGCATGAGCCAAGGTTGCCACGTGAGAGAGTCAGGGCAAAAGAGGAAGCCCCTCAACGGGATGGAGTGGCACAGTGGTTGCAGCAATGACCGTGCACGGCAGTTGGAGGAACAGTGCGGGACCATGCGTGCTCGCTCCTGTGCGTGGGCTCGCTGGGAGGCCACAGAGCAACACCCGGTCCCGGGACCTCGCCTCCCTCACCAAGAAATGGCTAAGCAACAGCAGGGACCCCATTCTCGAAAGTCAGACATGAGGGCATTTCCACTGGAGAGCGTCTGGTAAGGATTGGGGTTGATTTTTCACCTGTTCCTGGGACCTCGCAGTACAAGCTGGAGGCACAGAGGAAACTGCCGCTAAACACGGCAGGAACAGAGATATAAGGAACCTGGGGCCTGATGACATCACTGAGACACCAATTCATCACAAGCAACTGGCTGGTTGAGATCCCTGGAATCGATTCTCATCATGTGCAATTCAATTCTGTTACTCAAAGTCATACACGATTGCATTTTTGAAGTGTCCATCGCACTGCCAGAATGAATATGTTCATTTGGTAATAGATTAAGTCTCTGAATTATTCATTGGAGGGGGGGTGTGTTTCACTGGGGGAGGAGAGGCTTCAAAAGATTCACGGACCCGTGCTAAGTGGCGATACCAGGAGGGTAGAGGAAAGGTGGTGTAGAAAGGGGGAACCGAATACAAGGATCCACATATAACTTCCTCCCTGGGGAATGGACAACAGAAAAGTGGGTGAAGGAAGACATCAGACAGTATAAGATATGACAAAATGGCAATAATTTATAAATTATCAAGTATTCATGAGGAAGGGAGAACTGGAGGGAGGGGGAAAATGAGGAGCTGATGCCAAGGGGTCAAGTAGAAAGAAAGTGTTTTGAGAATGATGAAGGCAGCAAATGTGCTCGGCACAATGGATATTTGTATGAATTGTGATACTAGTGGTACAAGCCCCCAATTTAAAAAAAGGGGGGAAAAATCCATGGAATAATTCCATTGTCTTGTCATTCCATTTTTCCAAGAACTTTTTGATGCCACCTCATCCAGGAAAGAATAGAGGTGCCTACCCATCCGTGGCCCCTTCCAAGAAACACACGAGCTCAGTTGACCTGGACCTTTTGGTGCTCCTTGGCACGATATAGCATAATAAAATTCACTGAACCAGAGAGACCTCTTTCAAGACTGTCAACTAAGAGATGTCCGAAAAACGATGGCTGCAAGGTCCCAGGAGAAGGGCAAGGCTGGGAGAGGGCGATTTGCCGGGGAAGCAGAATCAGCAGGCGCAGGGCGAAGCTGCGAGGTGGGGAGGAGGAGAAGGCAGAGACAAATGGCTCAAATCCGTCCCACAGAAACCACACACCACAAACAAGCGGCAGGCATTCCCCGAGAATGAAACAGACAACCAAGACAACACAAGTTAGAAGCTTTTATTGTCATTCCAGGCTTCAAACAAGAGGCTGGGCTGTGATCCAGGGCCCAGCAGAGAGTTGTCATGGGATGGCGAGCAAAGCTCTGTTCACTGGGTGCCTTGTTCCGCAAAACAGGTGCTGGCAGGCCCCACGCTTCAGCTTCTACTGACACCGCACATTCAGCTCACAAGGCCGCCAGGCTGGGGCAGGAGGCCTGGACACCAGAGACGAGAGAAGCAGCAGAACCAGGAGACTGCCAGGAGACCGAGTGGGGGGCTTCCAACCAAAGCAAGAGCTAAGCCTCATCAAACTCCAAGGTTGGCTGTGGGAAAGGGGTGCTCTGGGCCCTGAGCAGAGCACAGCCCGGCTGAGAGCCTCGGTAGAGGCTGTCCTAAGAAAAGACCCAGCGCCTGAGATGCTCTGACCCTGCATCCTGACCTGTCCCTTCCCTAATCACCCCCTCCTGGTAAGTGTGGTCTGGGATCTTGTGTGGCCATTGCCAGAGCAGTAGAGTTGCCTGGGAGGCCCATTTGGAACGTGGAAAGAAGGCGGTGGAGAGGAGGGAGGCCAACCCACCCTCCACTGCTTCAGAAGAATCAACCTGGGGCTACTGACTCAGACACAGTTTCTCTCTTCCTGACACGCCCCCCCCCCCGCCCCGCCCTACACACACACTTCATGAAGTTAGAATAGTCTGCTCCTCTACCACCCCACCCTTTTATACATGGCTTAGAGCTACCTGCCAGGTGCCCCTATGAGCACGTGCTATCCAATGTACTTCAGCCCTTCCGTCCTCGACTATATCCCGAATCGGGAGTGGGGGCCACCTGTCTTGTATGGATGCGTTTACGATGTCGTTGTCCTATCAGAACAGGGGGCGATCAGAAAGATAGGGAGATGAACACATTTCTCATGGACCCTGTCACTTGTTTCTGTCTCTTGGTTGGCCCTGCAGGCCCTTGGTTGCAAACTATACCTTCAGCACATCCCCACTCACTGCCAGTGAGCTGATTCTGATATGCAGCGCCTGGCCTGGTCCGGGTGCCCGGGTTGTGCATCCTTCAGGAAGCACTGCCTCATCTTCCTCTCCAGGGGCTACTGGAGGATTTGAGCCTTGTGACAGGTGGTCCAATGCTCCACCCACCGGGCGCCCTCCCTGAAACACAAAGAACGTTCCTGAATATCGCCAAGGGACCACCCCCTCCCATATGCATGCCCTGCCTGCTCTGGGGATCACACACTCCGCAGAGTTGGGGAAACCCAGAAAAGCATCCTGGATCACAGAGGTTAATGAATGAAGGGACTAAATCGACTGTTTTATTATAAAAGCGGGTTAGAATAAAATGAAAAATGTTAATTCTCTTGGCTGGGCTTCTAGGTCCATGAGGTGGGAAAAAAAAAATCGAAACGAACCAATTTAACATGTGACAAAGGTATTTCAAGAGGTTGACTCGGTCTGAACTTGGGGTTCCACACATGTTAGTTCCCCAGCACCAACCCCACCCCTTAACTATTGAAGAAATGAACGACTCGCTTAAGGGGGAGGAGACCACCGAGGTGGAGGGGAGGGTGACATGGCCAGCGCAGCAGATGGCCTGGGCTCGGCCTCAATGCCTCCTCCTCTCCTTCATCCAGGGCTGTTTGCCCCTGCCTGGCACAGAGGTAGTAGGGGATGGGGTCTAGTAAGGGGAGTGCAGTCAGTGCAGAAAAGGAGCTGAAGGCGGGCGTGGGGGCAGAGGCAGAACCTGGTCTCCCCAAATTCAAGGCAGAGCCCGTGCTTATGCAGAGGCAAACACCCCGTTATTTGCCCTTGACCGAGGCGGCGATCTTGATGCAGCCCAGCCTCTGGCTTTGGCTGCTCAGGATGCTCTGGATGCGGTAGTTGCCGCTGCTGAGCCAGCTGGGCAGCTCCAGGTCAGGCAAGACGAAATTAGACTTGGGCAGAGAGTAGGTGCCCTGCGGGAGGGAGGGAAAGCCAATGGTCAACCGGTCAGGGGAGATCTACAGATGAGACCCTCGCCGGGGGCCACCTCTAGGACTCTAAACAAGAACAGTTCCCCCAAGAGCTGTCCAGGTTTGAAAATGCCACTGCACCTCGGAATTTGGAACATGGCCATTCTGGGGCCCCAGAGATCACATCCATGTTCAAGTCTCCCAGATAGTAAGACATGAACTTGGCCTGGAAATCACATCCAAGTTCATGTCTCAGACAGATAGTAAGTGGAGACCTAAAAGCCCGGGGGGGGAGGGGGGGAAAATGGGGGAGGGGGGAAAGGGGGGCAGTTCACCTCCACCGCAGATATCCAGATCAGCAGGAGGAGACTGACTGCCAGGGCCCTGCTGTCCACACCCCATCCCTTGACCCTAGCCTTCGGGGGGACAATGCCCTCTCTCCCAGTACTTACTGATTTCAAGGGGCAGTGGCATGGAAGCCCATAGGTGTACAGGGGCTCAGGGCACTTCTGTCCAGGGGGGATGAGATTGTCGAGTATATTGCAGACATCTTCAAAGGAACAACTGCCTATCTGCTCCACACACGGGATCTTGACCCAGAAGCCGGCCACCTCTTTCTCCACAGTTAACTCCACCTAAAGAGGAAGATTTTGAAAAGGGTTATTAGTGGGAACTCCAGGAGCAAATATCCCACCTCCTTCACTTCTTTAAAGGGCCAGTTCCCCCACCCCACCCCGCCCCCCTTCCTTCTTCAAATCACAGAATTCTTAACCAGATGGGACCTTCAAGAGAATCTGCTGCAGCAACGTGGTCTCTTTTCAAAATCACTGTGGTCTCTGTCCGCCACTTGCAGACCCACATGCTGCTGTCAAGCTCTTTGGGGAGTCACATCCCTCACTGAATAGAACCTCACCACAGTGCCTTGGGAGAGCTGGCAGGGAAACGTTGGATTGCTAACAGTAAGGTTGGTATCAAGGCTATCTGCTCCTATAAAGCCTAGGGAATCGTGGCACTGGTGAAGAATATTGAAAGTACTATGAACTGCCAAAGGACTGCCGAAAGAGCAAGCAGACCTGTCTTACAAGAAGTACAGTCAGCTCGTTCCTTCGAGGCAAGGCGAGCGAGGATCCAGCTCCAGCTGGTCTCTGGAGAAGGCCGTCAGGCTCGGTAAAGTAGTGGGCCAGCCGGAGAGATGAAGACCTTCAGCAGGCTGGGTTGACACGGCAGCTGCATTCCTGGCTCACGCAGAAGAACAACTGTGAGGGCCGGGCGGTGTTTCCTTCTGCTGCACGCAGGGGCGCTGGGACCTATCAGCAACCACAGGAAACTCCAAATGGACTCCCTGGGACTCAGATCTGAAGTGATGGCTATTTCTGCGGCTAAGGAGCATCCAGTCGCTTCGGGCCCAGAGAGACCCCTGGAAAG
Organism: Nesogale talazaci; assembly: GCA_004026705.1. NCBI lineage: Eukaryota > Metazoa > Chordata > Mammalia > Afrosoricida > Tenrecidae > Nesogale > Nesogale talazaci. Next base: position 3,065 of record PVJH01042793.1, on the reverse strand, counting down.
GAAGCACTTCCCGGTCCAAAGTCATCTTCACAATGATTCCTACGTTGGAGCCCATTGTTTGCAGCCTCTGGGTCCATTCATCTCCTTGAAGGGCTACCTCTCTTTCACTGCCCCTCTGTGTGACCAAGCATGATGGCAGGAGCTAGTTAAGTTGTCACCCCTTCATGGCACTGTCTTTTGGACCTTCCTGGGGAACCCAGGCTTCCCCCACAAGACTTGGGCAGTCCCGGGACACTGGTGGGAGCTGGTCATCAGGAGGAAATCTCTTTGAAAGGGGTAGAGCAAGATGGCAGTGGCGGGGTAAGGGTAGGCTCCCAAGCACTCCCCCAGCCGCCAACCCTCTGAAGACACCTGCGAGGCACACACTGGGGTCTGGGCCGCTGAGGTGCTGGAGAGTCCCATGAGCCCAGACAGGGGGGAGAGGAAGCAGAAGGCACTGAGCTGGGAGAGCCTCCCCGCTAACATCAGAAGGGCCAGTGCACTGCATGTGACAATGAGGCTGGGTAACACCCTACGTAGAGAACACAGAAAGAGGCTAGTCTGAGGAACCTGGTGATTGATTGATTGTTTTTCGGGCTGCATATGTGGTTGGGGGTGTTCATCAGTCTCATTATTGGGATGGGTCAAGGCCAAGGGGAGACGGTGAATGCTAGTGAGTCTCGCTGTCACAGAGGCCTGAGAGGGATGGGTACCAGGCCCGGGAGGGACAGTAAGGGCAGCAGGATGGGGAGAAGACTTCGGGAGAGGCGACACAGTGGCAAAGTAGGGTTCCCGCTGCTTACAATGACCTCTGCAAACACATTGAGTCCCAGAGAGAAGCGTCAGCTCCCAGCCCAGCACTGAAGAAACCTAGGGATCAGAGTGCCCTCTAGTGGGTTTCGGAAGCTGCGAAGAAGCGCACTACCACAGGGTCGGTTCAGGGAGGCTGTACCGAGCTGCCCTGCAGGGTGCCCGGAGCGCTGGGTCCTTGCGGAGCAGGCCTGGCTGCCAGAGCATGTCCTACAGAGTGACGGGTAGGGGTGGGGTGGGCCGGGCCCTTTGGTTGGCAGTACAGTGACCATGTATGAGGGCAGGACTCCCCCTTAATTCCTGCAGGAGGTCCAGCTGAACAGACTGGAATGAGCAGGCCTGGAGGAGGTGAGGGAGACAGGGCAGGGAATGCAAGACGCAGTGACCAAACGTCCCGCTTTTTAACAATTCAACAAGGACCCGCAGCATTTTAAAATGAAAATAAATATATTACAAAGCTATTTTTGCGCCCTATGAAAATTTTTGTTGCTCCATATAGACGAAAATTTTCATCAATAACCCCTCCCCACACCCCCACACACCCCCGCACACAGTCAATGGTGTCCCGTTTAAAATCTGGTCACTTTACTCTACACATATGATGCAGGAACAGACTGATCAAAATGAAATGCAGGTTGACCTACAGGAGGTCCCTCTGGGTAACACCCGACCCCACACTCATCGGTGGTCTGGGAGGACAGGCTTGCTTGCAGGGGAACCAGGAGGCAGAGCTGGTGTGGTGCGGGGCAGTCCTGGACTGCCTCCCACAGTTGCAGCTCGGCCACAACCCCAGACCCACAGCATGGCTGACAGCAACTGTGTGTGCCCTTCCCAACCACCCTGCAGGACGGCCCGAGGCTGCCCCGGCTCCATGCCGTCCCTGGGGGCTTTTGTTTCCCACCAGGGCCCTGGGGCTCAGAGAGCAAAGCCCGCCCAAGCCTGCCACCACCTGCTGCCACCGCCAAGATCCTGACTCTTAGGAAGGCCGGAGGACAGAGTACAACTGCTCCTGAGGCCTCCCGAGACTGTGAGTCCTGAGGAGAGCACACAGCCTCATCTTCCTCCCTCAGAGTGGCTACTGGGCCTGAACCGCTGCTCCTGTGATGAGCAGCCCAATGCTCAACCCAGGGCACGGCCAGGCCTCCTTCCCATTCGCCCGAGGATAGCAGGTACAGGTTCTAAACTCGGAGGCTCCAGGCCCCAGCAGAGACTCTGTCTGGAGGTAGCATCTACCACCCGTGTCAGGGCAATTAGGAATAGTTCATGTTAGTCAAAGAAATCGGTATCCGGTCCACGACTGCTCCCAGAGAGTTGATTGAGGCTCCTGGTGACCCTGGGGCGCTTCGGAGGCTATAAGTCTTTTGGGGAGCAGCTCTTTCTCCCCAGCAAGGATGGGTGGATTCCAGCCACTGGCCTGGCAGTTCAGTCTAGCACTTACCCGGCTGCATCTTGATATTTGTCTCAGTAAATAGTGTACCTTTCTTTTTTTTTCTTCTTCTTCTTCTTTTTTTTCCAATCATTTTATTGGGGGCTCATACATCGTTTTTCACAATATATAAATAAGCATACTCGTCAAGCCCCCTCACATGTCCACTTCTATTATTGTTCTCCAATCGTTCACCTTTTCCCTTAAGCCCCTAGTATCGGCTTTTCCATTCCTTCCCCTCTTCCCCTGCTCTCTCCTCCCCTCCAACCCTCAATACTTTATACATTGTTATTGTTCTGTCATATCTTACACTGCCACTGCCCTACCTCTCCCCCAACCCACTCCTTTGATGCCCGTCCTTCAAATAAGAGCTTGTGTATATATCCTTGCTGTTGGTTCCCCCCCTTCTCTCCACCCTTCCAGTATCTCCACTCTAACCATTGGTCCGAAGGGGCCCATCCATCCTGGTTTCCCCATATCTCCAGCTCCCCTCTATGCCACTGTGACTTCTCCAGTCCATCTGGATTTGCAAGGTTGAGTTGGGCCTTTGATGGTTGGGGGACGGGGAGGAAGGCTTCAGGAACTAGAGGAAACTTGTATGCATCATCACTGCCTGGCTGCCCCCCCGACTGGTCTGTCTCCTCCCCGTGACTCCCCTGTAAAAGGGTGACCAATTACCCACCAGTGGGCCTTAGGTCCCCACCCTGCTCTCCTCCTCCTATGTAATGATGTGATTCTTGTTCTTTGGTGCTCGATATCTGCTCCCTTCGGCCCCTCTTGATCATGCATGCTGGTGTGCTTCCTGCATGTGGACTTTGCTGTTTCTGCGCTGAATGGTGACTCGATTATC
>PVJH01042792.1:0-14034 GCA_004026705.1 Nesogale talazaci | reverse complement strand
CTTTATAGGACAGAATAGAACTGTCCCTGAGGGCTTCTTAGACTAACTCTTTTTTTTTTGTAATCATTATTTTATCGGGGGCTCATACAGCTCATCACAATCCATCCATCCATCCATCCATCCATCCATCCATCCATCCATCCATCCACTGTGTCAATTTGTTGCCACCATCATTCTCAAAACATTTGCTTTCTACTTGAGCCCTTGGAATCAACTCATTTTTTTTCCCTCCCTGCATTTCCCACTCTCTCTCCCTCACAAACCCTTGGTAATTTATAAATTATTCTTTTTTCACATCTTACACTGTCTGATGGTTCCCTTCACCCTCTTTTCTGTTGTCTATCCTCTGGGGGCAATTATATGTAGATCATTGTGATGGGTTCCCCCCATCCCGTCCTCTCTCATTTTCCCCTTTTCCTCCTGGTATCACTACTCTCTTTATTGGCCCTGAGGGGTTTATCTGCCCTGGGTTCCCTGTGTTTCCAGCTCTGATCTGTACCCGTGTACATGCTCTGGTCTAGTCAGATTTGTAAGGTAAAGTTGGGATCATGATAGTGGGAGGCAGAAAGCATTAAAGAATGAGAGGAAGGTTGTATGTTTAATTGATGCCATACTATACCCTAACTGGCTCATCTCTTCCTTGTGACCCTTTTATAAGGTGGTGTTCAATTGTCTACAGATGGGCTTTGGGTCTTCTCACTCCACGCTCCCCTTCATTCACACTGGTAGGATTTTTTGTTCTGGATCTTTGATGCCTGATACCCGATCCCATCAACACCTCTTGATCACACAGGCTGGTGTGCGCCTTCCATATGGACTTTGTTACTTCTCAGCCAGAGGGCTGCTTGTTTATCTTCAAGCCTTTAAGATCCTAGCTGCTATATCTTTTGATAGCCGGGCACCACCAGCTTTCTTCACCACATTTGCTGATGCACAAACTTTGTCTTCAGCACTCTGGTTGGGAAGGTGAGCATCATGGATGTAAGTACTTGAGTAGAGACCCATGTCCATCTGCTACCTTGATAATGAACATATAAATACATATACATAGATCTAGTTCCCTACTGTTACATATAAATATATTTATATATGTACATGTCTGTATTTAGACTTCTATAAATGCCCTTTGCCTCCTAGTTCTTTCTTTTTCTTTCCTCTTGTCTCACTATCATGTGAGGCCTTCAGTGGGGTTTCAGTAATTCCTTTTGGTTACATTACCCTTAATCAAGCCCTACCAGACATCCTATGCCCTCCTTACCATTGATTTTAGATCACTTGTTGTTCCCTTGTCCCTGTGTTGGTTAACACCCATTTTCTCTCCCTGCCTTCCCTTCTCCCTGTTGTTGGACCTGTTGTTTTCTCCTCTGGATTATGTATCCCACCTATATTATCTAGATTGGCATGCAGAGACAATAATAAGCCCCCAAACAATGCAGAACAAAACAACAAAAGAAAACCGAAAAACCAAACAGCAGCGACAAAAAAACCCATGACACAAAAAGAAGAAAAAAGATGAGCTTATAAATAGTTCAAGGCTGCTTGACATTTAGGAGTGTTTTCCTGTCGAGTCTGATGGGGTGCCTTGTCCTGGCCCCAAAGTCTATTCTGCAGGGACTTCGTGGCTTTGCTCCCCTTGTTGCTCTGTTGCACTCACTTAGTGTGTTGCTGTAGTGTGTTGGGGTCAGACTGAGCACAATCCCCACACTGTCTCCAGCGTCGTCCCCTGTAGCGCTATCGGTCAGTGAAGGGCCTTATGTCTGTGTCTCGCGGTGGGGCTTTCGGGGCCCGTCTTATGGTTGTCAATCTTGAGAGAAGGAGAAAGCCTCATCTCCCTCCTTCAGAGTGGCTGGTGGGTTCGAACTTCTAATCTTAGATGATAGATAGATAGTGTAGCAAAATGCCACCGTCTGTTAATTCCGTTTTTTTTTTTTTCATGACTGTTTGGAAGGTCCCACATAATGCAGTTTTATAAGTAGTCACACGAACTTCTAATCATGCGTTAGTAACTCCGTACCCAGTCAGCAAATGGCAGCGCTGGACTTTGAACCCAAGTCTCCCTGACTGGAAGAGCATGTGCTCTTAACCACTGTGTGACGGCCAGCCTGGCTGAGGCCGTGGGGAAGACGAGAACGGGGAGTGCTGAGTGGCAGGCAGGGGGCACCTGTGTGGGGCCTGGAGTGGGGCGAGTAGTGAGCGGTTCTCGCATGGGAGTCAGAGGAAGCAAGCTGGATGCCAGGGGACTAGCATGAGAGAAGAAGGCACAGCGAGTGGGGTGCACAGTGACCCGCTGGGGCGGAAGATCCTTTGGTTTGAGGAGGCCATCATTTGCTCAGGGCCTCCGTGTGCCTGGCTCTCCCTGACCCTGGCCCCCCCGAGGGGCTTGTGAGAGGCAGAAGTCCGGTCCCTGCCATGGTAGCGGCTGCTGGTGTGTTCGTCCGTACTGTTGGCTGCGGTTCTCGCCCCTACCAGGCACGACCTCCGTACTCCCTGAGGATAGCCAGGCTTGTCAGACTGCATCGAGCCCCCTGTCCATTTCCCAGTCCCCCCCTCCCCTTGACCCATCCAGTGGCACGTTGTAGACCCCCAGTCAGATAACTGTTATTGAATGACTGAATGAACAAAATGATGTTTGACCTTCCAGAAATTTTGCCAATAGTCTGCCTGGCCCCAGGTTGAAAATGGGGTCTTCCTTTCACCCTCACCTTGGTTGTGGTAACCTTCCCTGTGGGTGAGAGTGCCGGGGACTGAACCAGCTCCCTGTCCTCGGCTCTAGGAGTAGGCTGACACAAGGAGTTCAGGGCACAGTCTTTGGGAAGCCCCAGTCCGTCTATACCTCAAGGGCACAGCCCCCTGAACGACACCCACTGTGGGCACAGAGGGACTGTGTGGGTCTCCCGCAGAGGGGCTGCTGCCAGGATCCCACCCATCCAGACGCCTGCGCTGGGGCAGCTGTCAGGGAGGGCCTCAGAGTCCCAGGGCTCTTTGTACCTGTAGGGGAGTATCTGCTTCTGGATGGGTCGGACCCAGCATGTTACACGGGCGTTACTGCCCAGCCACGTCACCCACAGGGACAGGGCAAACTGGTCTCCACTCAGAAGGAAGAAAGGGGATCCCGAGAGGTGGAACGTTTAGGATGGACCCTCAGCCCCATGGCCAGAGGCCAATCAGGAGAATTCCATGCCTTCTCCCTGTCTGGTTCCGAGGCCTTGGACCATGTTACATGTGATCACCCTTACCCTTCCTGCTCAGAGCCAGTTGACTGTGGTTTGCTCACCGCTCCTATGCACTCAGTAGGCGGGCCCAGGCCCCCTGGCCTTACTCACCTTCCGTCAGTGCTGGCCGTGGGATGGAGGGTTGACCAGAAGCATTCATGTAGACAACAGCGCGCCCCCCGCCCCCTGGCCATTCGGGGCCTCTGATGGTGGGGCCAAGGAGCACAGCAGGTCCTGAACTGTCTGCAGACACACTGCCGAATGGCCAGAAAGTAGGTCTGTCATCCTCAAAGACAGGTAGATTCAGAATCCTCTGTTTCAGCAGAAGGAAGACTGGCGTTCCAGTTGGGAAGTCTAGTGAAAAAAACGAAACCATTTTGGAACCCGAGGTCTTCTGTGAACAGCTCGTCGTGGGCACCCCACTCCCACCTCCCCACTGGACGGAGGAGCAGCCCAGAGGGCAGCCGGAGGAGTGTCCTTCTCAGAAAGTTAGCCTGACAGGTGGGGGGCTGTGTTTCCAAGACTGCCTGCGTGGGGGAAGGAGTCAGCGGGTGGGTGGCAGTTTGGAAAAGGCGGCTTGACCTCGGGACAGAGTGTCGCATAGTGACTGTGCCGCTCTGGTCAGATCTCAGCTCAGTGATTTACTTACTGGCTGTGTGATGGAGAACAGCTCTGGGTGTCAGTCAGTCAGTCAAGACGGCTCCCACATGGGCTGGCTGATGAGCGGGGCCCAGGAGGCGTGGGGGTAAGTCTGCTCTGCTGGCCTGAAGTGCCACAGTCTGCCTGACCCTCTGTGGGAGACAGGCCACTGGCCTCCATAGCAGCCAGGCAAACCTGACCTGCCCGGGTGCTTCCGCTCCGTGACGGGAGTTGAAATCCCCCCGCCACCACCCAGCAGCCGTGACCGATTGTTCTGCCGTTGGAGTTTGAGAACACACACCGGTCATTCGACATCTGGGTACTCCCAGATTAGTGAAACAGCATCTTTGAGGACAGGCTGACGGAACCTTCTCTGCGCTCAGAAAACTTCCTCCTGGGCACCTTGACTTTGGCCCAAGCGAGTCTGGAAGTGCTTGTGGAGTGTCGGCTCCCCGGCGAGCCTGAGGGCTCCCTCTCTGCCAGGTCTCCTCTGCTCTGCGAGGGGAGCACGGGGAGCTTCCACAGTGTAGCAGAGCACCAGGGATCAAGGTGCGGGCCCTGCCTGGAGACGGGAGTGCTGTTTCTCGTTTGACAGGCCCACGGGGTCACCCAGTGGCATCCTGCCACGAATCAGCTCTCAAATAGTTATTTTCAATCCTGTATCCTTGATCCACAGGCGTACACACACACACACACACACACACACACACACACACACACACACAGTTATCTCGACCCGGTCAAGAATCAATGTTCTCTACAAACAAAGGGGTTGGCAGAGAGGAGCGGGGACGCCTAAGAGGATCTTAAAGCATGTAGAAATCCTTATGGACCCCAGGCCATGCAGCAATATGGCAGCAGTGGGCCTGGAACCTGCCTCCTCTGATGCCCCGCTGTCACTCCAGGGGCCCCCCCAGCTCCACATGCTCCTATAAGGGGTGGGGGGTGGGGGCGGCACAGTGTGGGTCTCGAGGAGGTGAGAAGCAGCCTCTGGGCTGGCTGGTGTTTGAGTCCCTTGCATTTGCTGTTCCCTCTGCGAGGAATGCTTTTCCCAGGCATGCCCGTAGCTTGCTGCCCTACCTCCTGCAGGTCTGTCTAGACATCACCTCCTCAGAGATACCTTCTCTCAACTCCTGCTTTGTCTGAAAGAAGGTTGAGTGGAAAGGGCCTGGACCAGCCCCAGATAGTTTCGGATTATTTCTTACCTCGTCGATTGCCTGTTGCCATCCCCCGGGTATTAATTAAATTTCCACGAGGACTGGATGCTGCCTGCCTGGTTTCCACGGTATCCCAAGGCCCTACACCAGGGCCTGACACGAAGTTGGCACTCACCTATTGAGTGAACAAGAGGCATAGTTGTGGTGGCATTGTGGGTTGCCTGTTGGACTGCGAACGGCAAGGCCAGCAGTTCCAACCCACCTGCTGCTCCTTGGGAGACAGATGAGGCATTCTGCTCCTGAAAAGATATGGGGCAGAATATTGAAAGGACTATTATGGTCTGCAAGAGAACAAACAACCTGTCCTGGAAGAAGTACAGCCAGAATGCTCCTTAGAGGCTAGTGTGTGCAGGACTTGATCCCACAGAGTTGGGGCGTGTTGTCAGGAGAGACCCATCACCGGAGAAGGACGGCATGCTTGGTAAAGTAAAGGGGTGTGGTGTGGTGGGGGTGGGGACAGGGGGCAGTCACAAAGAGGAAGGCCCTTCGCAAGATGGATGGACACCGTGCCTACAACCATGGGCTCCAGCATAGACTCTGAGGTGAGGATGTCGCAGGGCCGGGCACTGTTTAGTTCTGTTGTTCCGAGGGTCAATATGAGTCGGGACCAACGCAACGGCACCTGACAAGCAGAACAGCAACAATCCACAGCCTTGGAAACCCACACGGGCCGTCCTGGGGACTACGGAGTCAGCACCTGCTTGCAGGCAGGGAATTTGTGGTTTGTTGAGTGAGTCCACTCAACCTGTCATCTGCACTGGCCATTGGGCTGAGCTCATGCCTCTCCCTCGTCCCCAGGGGAGGGGGGGGAGGGAAAGACGACGAGGCCTGTGGCAGATGAGGGACCTGTGGCCTGGGTGAGGCAGTACCTAGGCTGACTGAGCCACGAGTTTTCTGGGCCCAGAGGCAGGCCTGAGCAGGGCCTTGCTCTTGCAAGCCATGCCCCAGTGCCCCAATGCCCTCCCACCACTTTCTCCCCAGTGTTGGGCAACAGCTTCTCCCTGTCCTGTGGGTGTGGGTGCTGGGTCCCCACGAGCAGGGCAGGTCTCTGCCTCCCCAGCACTTGCTCTTTGTCCTAGTGGCCGAGGGAGTGGCTGGCACGTTTTGGAGCAGCCTCCAACAGGAATGTGGCAGTCTGGCCTGGAGCCCACGGCCCTGTCCCCAGGGAATGGGTTGGTGGGCACAGTCGCAGGGGACCCCAGAGGGTCGTGCCCTAGGAACAGAATCCCACCTTCACTCTCATCAAGTTGATTCTGACTCTGGCATCCCGATCGGTCCCTAGAGAGTAGAGCCTCCCCCATGCGTTTCGGAAAGTCGTGAACTTCGGACCATGCGGTTAGCAGGCAGTATCCTGGGATTAGTCAGGTGTGCCCGAGCCTGTGGCCTGGAGACTAAAATGAGAAAGACAAGGTCTTTTGGGAGAAGAGGAGCTGACAGTTGTCCATGATCCAGGTGCGGAGCAGGAAGCAGGGAGTGGTCAGTGCCCACATGTGCGCTAGCCCTGTGCTCAGAGAGCTTGATGGCTGAGGGTCCGAGAAGGCTGATCAGAGCATGGCTAACCAAGATCAGAGCTCTGGGTGGGGTTCTGAGTCTGGGCTCAGTCTTTGAGCTGCTGGGTGCCTTAGAGCACCGTGCTCATGCTGCTGGCCCGGTCCTCTCACCTGTAACACACGTGGTTGGGAGGCTCTGAAGATACAGCATGCAGGTTGCTGCTCAAGGCAGTGTCGGAATCTGACATTCGGATAGGGTGCTTCCAAGACCTGGTTGAAGAAACTGGTTGATGCCGAGTCCCAGAGGCACGACTGATGCTTGGGCACTTCTTGTCCTCTGCGTGGGAACAAGCCTTGCTCCAGATGCTGGTCAGGACCGATCTCCCTGCTGGTGCCCATGGAGGTGGTCACATAGAAGGGGTGTGTGTGTGTCAAAACAGGCGATGCAGCAGGTGAAGAACTGAGGTGTGGTTGAGCATCTGGCTAGTAAGGTGGGGGAGGAAGGGTGTCCTGGGTGGGCAGAAATTAGCTTCTCAGGACACAAGCTCCCAATGCCCCTTCTGAAGTCCCTGCAGAACCCCAACATCTGGGAGCTTCCAAGAGTTTGTGGAAAACTTCCATTATCTTCTCATTCCATTACCGCACCCTTCCCCCCTGCCACCCACCCCCACCCCCCAGAGCTTGTTAAAAGTTTCTTCATAGAGAAGAGCTGGTTGTCCATTCCTGTCCATGCCTTGTCCAGACGGAGTTCCCAGGGTTATCTTGAACTCTTGGAGGTGAGCGTCCTAGTTGTTGTAGAGTTACAAAATCCTCCCATGGTGCAGCAGTTGTAACTGCGGGACTCGGCCAAGAGGAAATTCTAGCTTCCGCTGTGCCCTCTGAGCGTTGTCTTTGCTGTGGAGTTGATGGCCACTCCTGTGACGGCTGTCTTCTAGAGTCCACCTGCATTTCTCCTGGGCTGTAATCTCCGGGAACGCAGCCTGCCAGGTCCTTTCTTCTGTGATCTGGCTGGGTGGGCTTCAAGTAGCAAGCTTTTGTTGTCATTAGGTGTGAGCTGTTTGCACGTTGGGGACTTTCTTTAAGAGCTAGGGAAGGGACCATCTAGTGTAGACTTTTACCATGGCCCTCTCATCTGTAGAAAGCGCAGTGCTTCTGGGAATGTGGAAGGAGGCCTGGGTCAATGTCCTGCCTGTCCTTCTTTGTGCACAGCTTTGGATAAGTCTCGCCTCCTTGGTAGTCCATCCTGGGTCTCCCCAACTCTCCCTTCTCCGACACTCTGGGACTGCTACCCTGGAACTGCTGATCTTTCTACACTGGAGCTGTCTTGCAGTGTCACAAGCCTGGGAGTAAGAAGGATGGGGCCTCTTGCTTTTTGGGCGGTCTTGTTAAATAATATTTTGTTGTATTTTTGTGGAAGGTTTCTATGGCAAGTTAGGTTTCCTTGGGACAATGTCTACATCACGTGCTCTGTGACGTGGGTTAGAGTCTTCGTCGTGCGTAGCATTCTCACGATTTCTTCCCCAATTGTTCCATGTCTGTTTATCTCGTTTCTCCATACCTGATATTTTCATAGGTAATTTAAAAAACTGAGTACCTTCGTTATGGGCCATACACCTTATTTTGTGAGCCGATCTGTTTCTTAGCTACAAGTTCACCTCAGGGATTAGCTTTGGCTCAAGGTTTGAAAATAATAATCAGGACAATAATCTTGGCTAGTCCCCCAGTCCAGGAAGTCTTTTTTTTTTAATTGAAAGAGTTTGAGGTTCCCTATCAGATTTTTCTCCCATTCGATGAGGGTCCAACTGTTGTAGGCTGGATTAGAAAGAAAGATCTGCTGTGATTGTCGGGCACTATCTAGTTCTTCTGGTCTCCAGATAGAGGGTTCTGCCTGGGGCAGAACCACCAGGGATTTGATAGAGATGGACCAGGTTGCTTGCTGGATCTAAAGGGAGCAAGGAAAGGACTTCCTTACAACCAGGGGACAAAGTCACTCACACATTCTCAACTCCCCAGCTTGTATCCCTCTTCATGGGTGACGGATGCTGACTTTTCTCTGAACTGCAAGTTGGAAGAGATTTGTCATGGCATCATGTGTCTTAAAGAGTGGGTTTGGAGGGAGGAGAAGACGGAGGAGGAACTCCAGGCAAGAGCATCCCCGATTTCCAACCTCCCCAGTGAATCATGGAACATTCGGATAAGTCATTTCCCGGGGGTGGAAAGATTGGGTGAAAATCAGGAACTGCAGGCCAGATTTGATTTTCGATTCACAGAGGGAGTTATTTAAAATCTCCCACTGATAGATTGTATCTAAAATGATTGCTTCCTCTCCCCATCCCCCACCCCCCAGTACTATGCTATCCATCAAAAAACCCTCTCTTTTTAATCTGTAAAATTTGAGCTCTTCTTTTCTCCCCAGAAGTTTTTTAAAAAAAAATTTCAATAGGGGAGAGAAGGTGTCAGCTAGTTCTCAGCTCTTCCCCCACGGTGTGTTCTGTACACTTGGCAGGGGATGAGGTTGGAGATGCAAGAAGGCCGAATTCAGGCCCGGGCCCCTGGTTCCTTTCCCTTATTGAGCTGCTGCTGGCTTAGCCACGAGGTCTAGAATTATTTAAAGAAAGCTCACATCAAGTGGAAAAAGATCGACCGCACTTACCGGACCATGTGGTCAATAGGCAATTTAACACCAGGGCTACCCGACTCCCTCCAGCCCGCACCAGCTGCCGGATTCTGCAGCCGGTGGATTAGGCGGCCTGGAGTGAAGGGCAGGGCCATGTGCATGGTGGTGCCCACGCCAGCATGCTCGCCAGCCTAGCCTGCCTGCCTGCCTCTCAGCAAAGCTCCTCTCTACGGAGCCCGAAGAGCGAGTCAATGTAAAAGCAATTTTGTTGAGCAAAAGGAAAGCAAAGGCTTCTGAATTGGAACACTTGGATTGCTCCAAATCAGACCTTTGTGCAATTGCTCCGTGATCCACCAGCAACCGCAAAGTGGTTTAGAGACTTAACTCGTGGCCTTAAGTCCCTCTTTAATTTTCTATTTTGGTTGTTTGGTTCAATACATAGGATACACACACACGCACACATATACACACACGCACATATATGATTTTACATGTATGTGATATCACACCCGCACACACATACAATACTTTTTAAGAGACTAAAATTTTAGCAGCATCAAGGCCTTTCCTATCCTGTAATCTCTTCTCACTCCAAGGTAAAGACACTGTCAAACCTTTGGTGTGTTGAAATGCATCAGTAGAACACAACGATCGTTTCTTTTATTTTGTTTCCTAGTCCAGGATACTTTTTTCCTTCTAACGAAAGTGACAGATCTGGACACGTTCCGCTGTCAGGAAGGAAGAAAGCAAGCCAGCACTGAGAAATAGCCAGGTGAACCCAACCATGGCCACCTGGGAGGGGAGGCGGCTCCCTCTCAGAGCTCTCCTGAAGCGGGGCCGAGAAGGCACTGCCTCATCTTTCTGCCTTGGAGCTGCGGGTGGCTTTGAACCCAAGGATCTAAGCTTCGTATTAAGCTTAGCAGCTCAGTGCTAAGTAGCCAAAAAGCAGTGCTTCAAAAAATAAAAACGGTAGGTTCTAGCTCCAGTCAAGCCTGTAGGATGGCGCTAGGGAACCTTTTCCTGCCTCGGGCTACTTTGATATTTATTTGAGGCCCATACTGGTTTTTTTTTTTTAAGGAACCCCTCATATGGTGCCTGGAACTGTTTCTCTTTGATGAGCTGGTGTTGATTTCCTGGACCCTGATCGGAGCCAGGTGAAGTCGGTGCAGGACCCCTGTTGTGTGTGGAACTGCTATGAGGCACAGGGGACTCCAGGACACCTGACAAGAGCACACCAGCCCCGGGGTCATCATCTCCCACCCCTGCTCCAGGCCCTCCAGTGGTGGGCGGCTGATTTCCACCCTTGATTTGGAGAGGAAGAGAACCCAGCGGCCCAATTGCCCATCCCAGGGCCTTTTAAAGGCCCATCTCCTCCTTTAGAAAAGGGGAACAATGGCTGCATTGCTGTGAGAATGCGAAAGATAATGGTCTCGGGAGCTAATTGCCAGTTGTATGGCCAGCAGCAGATGTAAGGCAGTAGGAGTGCTTCTCCAGCCTTCGGCCCCCACGGCTTCTGTGCTTGCCGCGCGGTTTTAACTCAGACAGTGCCAGTTCTGGACCATAGCTGGCCATCTCCACATATCTGCCCGGAGCCGGAGCCCACACCCGGCATATCACGTCTGTCTATATACACATTCGTTAATGTGTACAGGGCTGCATAAACACTCTCAGTGGTGGAGAAGGTATGTAAACCCAGGCTTCCTGATTTAGAATCTATTACTCAGCCCGGCTGTCTGAAGTGTTAACTGATCCACCTTGTGATTCAGACTGCAGTTGGAGCCGACTCAGGGGGAAGAGATTTGGGGGGTGGGGGGGGACGACGTAGAGGGACACAGCGCAGGTGGGGAAGGTCCAGGTCCAGCTGCCTAACCTGTTCATTTTCATGCTGGTTTCAACATCCTGCAGGATTTCCGTGGGATTTCGGGAAACACTGGGCTTACTTTTTGTACTTAATAGTATAGGTGACCCTGGTTTGAAAAATTCTATTAAAGTCATAAATGGCGGAAATTTCTACCATTCTTGGGAGCTCCTCTACAAAACAGCCTAACAGCCTAACTACCAATTTTTAATGCCACCGCCGGGATATCCCATGTAGACACCGGCAGATACATGGGCTAACTTCTCGTACCCACTGAGTGGCACAGACCTTTACCTGCTTGAAAGGTTGACAGATTTCCCCCAGCCACAGGCGCGTCCGAAGATAGGCCTTGCTTCTGAAAGGTCGAGTGCTTGACAACCGGACTGCAGCAGTTGTGTCCATGGGTGACCGTCCATTTGAAGCAATCAGACAACATGCAGTATTGTTCGTAGCAAAGTAGAAGCCTTGCTTTTCAACTGGCTTCCTTCCACATAGTACTCAAGCTTATTAAAGGTGAGCATTTAAAGCCAAGGTTAGCGGTTCAAACCCAGCAAACACTCCTTGGGACAGAGATGAGGTTCTGTGTTCCTCTAAAGATTTACAGCCTGGGGCGGAGCCCCGGTGGCATCGTGGTTGTGCGCGGGACTGCGGCCCACTGGGATGGAGGTTCGATTCCGGCTCCCCGGAGCAAAGGCTGGGCCTCCTACTCCCACCACCTGAGGGCAGTGATGCCTAAAAAAATAATAATAATTAAAAAAAAAAGATTTACAGCCTGGGAGCATCTACCCCACCCACCCACCCCTCAGGCAAGGAGGTGGGGAAGGTCATTCTCCTGTCTTTCAGGGTCCTGTGCATCTTAATGGACTGGATGGCTGTGGTTAGCGGTGGTTTTCTTTTGTGGCTTGATCATAGTTTGCATATCAGCCTTCACTTGGGCCTTTTGCTGTTACTAATGAAGTCTGCGACCAGTCTGAAGGGAGCACCTTGGTACAGGTCATTTTGCACACACATTTGAGTGTCCGTGGCAGGTCAACACTGCTCTAATCTGGGTGCAGTTTAGATTGGATGACTATGTCCACGCTCCCTCTTGGAATTCTATTAGTGTGCTCTCACAGAAGCAGTGAATGGGGAACGTCCATTTCCTCCTCCTCCACCAGCCCAGCGTGTCAGTAAACTTTCTCCTCCCATTTCCCAATCGAGGGTCTCTTTGCAGACTTCCTTGGCAGCCCTCCCTCCTCTCTAGGTGTTTCCTTTGTGATCACCTGCCCCTTGACCTGGTGACTGTTCCAGATTTGCTTCGTTCCCCCCACATTTCCTCAAGCCACCTGGGGCCTTGTGAGGCGCCACCCTCCCCCTGGCACCCGGATGGAGGAGGAAGCTCCGTGGACGAGGAGGCAGGAGCCCACATCCTGGTTCTGCCACTGCACAGCTGTGTGAGCCTGGCTGGCTCACTCAAGCCTCCGAGTCACTTGCAGGTCGCTCGGGAAGGCCAGGATGCCAGTCCAACGGCAGGGCTGTCAGACGGACGGACAGACAGACGGACGGACGAGAAAACCAATCGACGTGAGCATGTTTTTGCTAAAATAGACTGTCGCGTTGACATGTATGGGGCTCCTAACGACCGGTACCACTTAGGCTCCACAAGCTTTAGAGACTGGTCACTTGGTGAAGCAGGTGGAGGGGGGGGTGCGGAGTGAAGGCTGGAGGGTCGTGGACCAGTCCAGAGATGGGCCTCTCAGGGGCGGGGTGAGGGGGAACCATGGGAAGGGCCAGTGTCTTGGGCAGCATCCTAATTTTGACAGTCAGTGATCACAGCTTCCATGGCTGCTTTTCCTTTTCTTGGGGACTCTGTGGGGCTGAGCCCAGAGAGTTCATGCTTTGGATTGGGAACATGTCCCCGTTGGAATCTCTGTTCTGCCAACGCGTGCCTGGTCCTTCCTGGGACCTAGTTTTCTCCTCTGGGCTCTAGGGAGCCCTTATAGGGTTATGGGCCTGCCCATCTGCCACATCGTGGCTGCTCAGTGGATGGTGTCCTTGTTGCTGTTGGACTTGGGGGCAGGCATGGCGATCTGGTAGTCAGAGAGAGAGCCAGACTTGGCTTCTGACACCAGTTCAAGCCCTCGACCCACTCTCTCCTGCCGAGGTCTGACCGCTGCCCAGAGGCCCTGGCCTCTCTGAGGCACCCCTAGGAACCTTTGCCGCGCTGTGTGTACAGACGTGATTGAGTTGAGGAACTTGCAGATGTGTATGACAAGTGGCTGCCAGTAGGAGGTACTTAGTAAATAATCAAGCTGTTTAAAAAGACTTCCCTGTCCATGTTGAGGCTTGAGCGGAGAAGGAGCAGGGCCCTGGTTTCCCGCTCTTGTGCTGGTTGCAAGCAGCAGCAGGGCAGACTTGGAGGCTGGCCAGTCCAGGTCCTGACGGGGACTCTGCTGGCTCCCGCCTGGAACTTGAGGACACGAGTTCTGAGAGGGCGGGGGAGCAGACTCTGTAGCCTCTGCTCTCTGTAGGATGCTCCTTTGGAGATAATCTCGGGGAACTGAGGCCCCCCCCCCCCCGACACACACACACACAAACACACTCCCCCAGCCTTTATAAGATACGGGGCCTCACTTGGTCAACCTGTGAGGCCTGGGCATCTATCCCACTGAGTGAGGTGGGGAGGGGGTGTGGGGCAGCGGGGGCGGTGCTGGCAGCTGCACCCGGCTCCTGGCCTGGGTAAAGGGATCAGATTTTAACATTGGTAAAGCGGGACACCATTGTTGTTGGTGTTGGTGGTGGGGTATATTCTCTTCCTGTTCTCCCGCCGTTCCCTAGCTTGTTGTGCATTCTTTCCCAAAATCGGGACTTTTAAAAAAATGAAATTGGGACTGTTCCACCAAAAGCGGAACGTCTGGTCACTTTAGGCCTGGGGTCCCATGAATTACCAATTGCTCTGCAAGGGAACTCTATTTCAGCTACCCTATTAATACTCTTTCCTGGGGTGTCAACCATGGGGCCA
>PVJH01042791.1:0-14041 GCA_004026705.1 Nesogale talazaci | reverse complement strand
GCATCACTGCTCTCCGGCGGTGGGAGTAGGAGGCCCAGCCCCACTGCTGGAATTGAACCTCCGTCCCAGTGGGCCGCAGTCCCACGCACAACCACTACGCCACCGGGGCTCAGCCCCAGACATTCTTTCCAACATTGCATCTCCGAGCTCAGACCCAGTGCCCAGGCAGAACCAAAAATATGCTGTCCCGACCACATTCTACTGAGGGTCTGAGACGGAAAGAGAATCCTGCCAACTCTGAGGCTTTTTGCAATTGTGGGAAGGACGGAAAAACAGAAATACGGAGATCTGAGTTCTGGTCTTGAATCTGCCGTCAATTAGGCCTTTGTGAAAGTGCTTGATTTCTCTGGGTCCTTATGTTTTCATCCTTCTATAGTAGAGTGTCAGGGGGTGATCAGGCCTCTGATATACTCACAATAAGGGTTCAATAGGCAGTTGTGTAGCAATAGTTATTATTTATTATAACACTGATATAGAGATCATGAGAGACAGAAAGAGCATTACAAGTTACATATATATCCTTTCATGGTGCATGCTCACCTCCACCCGCTAGATGGTCCACGTGGAGAGGGAGACAGGCGAGCAGCAGCCTGGATAGAGACAGGCCTGTATGAAACAGGCTTGAGAGAGGCAGGCTGAGAGAGAGAGAGCCTCTATCTTATGTCCCATCCCTATATACCCTCTGGAGCCAAGTCAGGCCCCCAATTACAGGTAAGGACATACGTCACAGGAAGGGGTTGTGCCATATGCACACATTATAGAGAAGGGAGCTATCAGGGTCCCAAGTGAGGAGACAAGACCCCAGACTCCTGGATGTGGCTAACAGGTTAGGCTAGATATCATTAACATCAGCATGTGCATACACCTGCTGGCTTCAAAGGAAGGGAGCCACCATCCTAACAGCAGGGAAGTTAGCTCTGTAGTGAAACAACACAGAGGCCTTAAGTAACTTGGAACTACAGGGGGTATAGCTAACGTCCCTAACAAATGCTGGTAAACAGTTTGCCAAATATTTGGAGTATGAAAGCTGTGGAAAAGTTCTGTCTTCATCCAACAGTAGAGCTTCTGGGACAGGGTCAATTTCCTGCCTCCTCACTTGCCAGCATCGCATAGACAAAACTCCAAAAGATGTGAGTAATATTTATTTTTATTTTTATTTTTTTTAGGCATCATTGCCCTGGTGGTGGGAGTAGGAGGCCCAGCCTTTGCTCTTGTGAGCAGGAATTGAACCTCCATCCCAGTGGGCCGCAGTCCCGCGCACAACCACTATGCCACTGGGGCTCAGCCTAAGATGTGAGTAATAATACGGAATTTTACTACTAAAGATTTAGGGGAAAGGGAGGAATGTCACATCACCAGCAAAGTGCCTTTTACATTTCTTTAAAATGCTTCCGTGTTAGTCTAAGTTGACTAGAGAAACAGATGCAGATACACTCCTATATATGTAAGAGAGAACTTTATTTCAAGAAGTAATTGTGCATCAATAACACATCCCAATCCGGTCCCAATCAAGTCCAAAAGTTCAATATTGGCCCATATGTCCGATACCAGCCTGCAAATTCCTCTTCAGACTCACGAAACACATGCAATGATGATGAATGCAGGGAGATCGCAGCCATGGGGTGTAGTGGATCCAGTGGCGGAGGAAGCATCTCTGGGGCTCTGGCTGCGATCAGCATGGCTCTATGTGGTTTGTCAACAGGAAGGTGTAGCAGAGTGTGTGTCCCACCTCCAGGGAGGGAGAAAAGTTTTCCTAGAATCCTCATGAGAAGGGCACAGCCACAGGAAGGTTGCGGCCCAGTTTACAGGGTAGACTCCACTCCTTGATTCTTATTTATCAAGTTGACATGAAATCGTGTAACTGCCACAGCTTCTTTCTTTCCTCCAAATTCCTTTTACTTCAACAAGGATTAGTGTGTGTTATGGAGATGACTCGGAGTCACATTGACCCCATGTGTCAGACAAGATCTGCATCTTGTACTCTCCTATTGTGTAGTCTTCACAGGGCAGGCTGCCAGGCCTTTTCTCCCAGAGTGGCCTTGGTGGGTTCCAACCACTGAGCTTAGCACTTAACTGTAGCTTCTTCCACTTCTCTCAGTGGTCAAATTTCTCTCTCCTTTTTGCCCTCTTCCCTTTAAAAAAATGGTTTTTACCCCTTCTTTCTCCAGTAACACTTTTCAATACTTCTCTCTATTCCAAGTCTCTGTTCATTCCACCAATACCTATTATCTACCTAGTATTTTCTGGGACAATATCAGGTGCCAGAGGATACAGCAGTGAGCAGACCATGCCCCTTACATTCGATGCATTTCTTATATACAGCCATGTAGCATAGTCTCTGTTTCTACATATGCATCCAGCCAAAGGTTGGCTTCAGGGAACAAGGTAGATTTGCATAACTAATAATTTTTTATGGTTGCATATAAAAATAAGGTCCTTCGACTTTCTAAGGACCTTCCAGCTCTATCTTATAACATGATTCCATGATTGTACGATATTAAATTCACAATAGTGTTTCTTTCCAGCACTGATAATAAATGTAACAAGGAGTTACTGGTTACTTATAGTGTCCTTTAGCATTGTGATAATTATCTGAGGTGTTTGTGGTTTTTTTTTTCAAAAATTTCCAAATGTACTGTCATTGAGTTGATGCCAGTTTATAATGACCTTGTAAGCCAGAGTAGGACTGTCCTTGCAAGTGTCCAAAGCTCCAGCTCTTTATGGGAGTAGAAAGCCCCATCTTTTTCCCCATGGACCAACTGATGGTTTCAAACGGTTGTTGTGCAGGTAGCAGCCCCTCACTTAACCACGATGCCACCAGGACCCTTATGTGCTCTTATGGTTCCCTTTTCTGAGACAGGGTAATGGAGGCTCAGAGACACTCGGTGATTGGTCTGGAGGCAAACAGGTCCTGGGTAGCAGCCCCAAGATGAGCCTGTCTCTAGACCCCGTGCATAGACCCCGTGCTTGCTGTCCCAGCTCCCTGCCTCTACATGGTCTCGTACCCAAGGCTACGGTCTCTTGTGGGATAGCGACATCCTATCTGACCCTATTCTGTTCCATTGTTTTTACCATTGTGGCGAAGCGAAAGTGCTTGGTATGGCTCTCTGAGTCAGACTGTCTGTAAACTCCCACCAAATGACGAGGTGGGAGCGTGTGAACAGGGTACAAGAAACTGGTATGAGGGGGTTGGTCAGTTTTGCCTCTCAGAAGCAGGAAGAGAGCACCCACAAGCAGCGTGGAGGAAGAAGAGCTACACATTGGAGCACGTCCAAGATCCCTGAGTGGAGATGAGGGGGACATCAGCAGGGGAGACCTTTAAGCTTCCCGGCCCATGGAAGGAGGAAAGCCGAATGCCCTCAGGCAAAAAAACTTACAGAATGGGGTGCTCTTTGGGCATTTGGCAGTACTGAGGGCTTCATAACACTTGTCTGAGCAGGGCTCAGGCCAAGAGACAGCATAGCTAAGAAGCATGCCCACTGGCCTAACGACAAAGAGAGTTGTACCCTTAAGGCTTTCTGATCCTGACTTGTAACCTGTTAACTTCCCTAACAAATCCCCAGGCTTGTGAGTATTGTCTGTGCATTCTGTCTGATCACTGAACTGATTAATTAACCCAGCAGAGTAGTGTCATAGGAGGGATGGCTTGTGTTAACAAAGGATTAAAAATGATGGAGACTGCAGGCTTACCTGGCCACTCTGCCTCATGAAATCAGCTAGGGGCTGGGTACTCCCTCCCACTTGGGTAGCCAGGGAACTCAGACATGAGCCCCACACCCTTTCCACAAACATCTTCTCAAGATCTTCGTCCTCTTTGAGATGCAGCTAAGAGAGCCAGGAGAACCAGAGTGTTCTGTGAACAAATCATAATTCCATCTGCAGGCCTGTATGGGCCATCTACCATGCGATAAATGCTGTAGACTTATTAAAAACACTAATAAGACCTGGTCTCAGTTAAAGTACTTAAGGTTTAGATCATAGAAACACAACTCAAATAAATAGAAGTTGAGTCATATGAAGCAGTCCGGGTATCAATTCAATTACCAGACCAGGTGGATTCAGGGGACCTCTTAGCTCTGCTCTTCAAGTCCTGTCTGTGTTCTATATGCAGACTTCCAAATCGACAAGGAAGACAGCCCCTCCAAATCTCAGGCTCCCACCCTTCCAAGTCATCCCCTCTACACAAGAAGGAAATGCCTCTCTCAGGATTCCTGTATCACTTCTAGGGGTGCCTCTGGTAGGCAGTGCCTGAATCCTATGGACCAATCATTATGGAGGGGAGACAAGCAGTCTAATTGGCCAGCATACCTCCAAGTCTATCCCTATGGTTAAAACAGAAAAACATGATCCATGGCCCCACCCATGTCCTATGGAGTCAGAGAGATGTCATTAAAAGGTGTTATTCAATGTTATTGAAATGGAACCAGTTAAAGATAGTCGTCATCATTCTTGACCTCATCCCTCTCTGCCATCAAAGAGCTCGTAAGTTAGCCGGGAACACGGGAATGTAGGAATAAGAAATCATATGCGAGGACGCATACAATTACCTAGTGAATGGGTCCCTGAAAAGGTAAATCATTGCACCCTGAAGACTGAGGACAGAAGTAAGGGACGCACCGACTTTGACGATGGCCCAGAAACCTGGAGGGAGCCTAGCCCGAGCGCCCAGGTTCCTCGGCAGTGGGACCTTGGCTCCTACCCTTACCCACCGGTCCCGTCAGCTCCCAGT
This sequence comes from Nesogale talazaci, assembly GCA_004026705.1. Taxonomy (NCBI): domain Eukaryota; kingdom Metazoa; phylum Chordata; class Mammalia; order Afrosoricida; family Tenrecidae; genus Nesogale; species Nesogale talazaci. The sequence continues at coordinate 9,312 of PVJH01042791.1, read as the reverse complement.
TCATTGCAGGACATGCCTGGAGAGAGAGGCTTGGGGGCAAGCTGGTCAAACAAAATGCCCACTCTGTCTCTCTCCCAGTTAGCTAACCATCTCATGGCAGCGAGTGTGCTTCCCTCCAGACAAGGAGAGCAGACTGGAGCTGGCCACTTGGTAAAGCACACGGCACCCTCCCCAAGCAAAGAGCCAAGAGGAAGGTAGAAGAAATTCAATTCTGAAGTGAAATTGTTTATCTTTTTGCTGAACATGTACAGTAACAATGCAGCCTTTCTTGAGTGGAAAAAAAGCTCCATTCATGATGCTGGTTAGAAAAGCAGCGTGTCTGCGGCTCAAAGCACCGTTTACCAGCCACGGTCGTCATAAATCCATGCCAGTCCCCCAGTGTAGAGTCTTCTTTCCCTTTCATTTTCTCTGCATCTACTCCACGTTTCAGATTATTCCCACAACCGCCCGACTGTTACATTAAAAAATAATAATAAAGAGTCATCTGAGAGACTGCCTTTCTCCACAGGGCAGCGAGTGCTCCTGGAGGGCGGCAGGGAAAAAGCAGGGCAGGTGTTAGGTTTCTGCCCTGAACCCAAGGCGGGAGGTGCCAACGTGTCCTTGCTGTGCTGCCAGCATGTTTCACATCAGCCCGACAGGAGCGGCAGCAGTGCTTCAGCTCTCAGACGCATCCCTGGGTTTTGTGGAGGTTCTGAGTTGGTATCAGTTGCAATCATTCTGATTTAAAGCATTGGGGGATTTGGTATACTTGTTGCTTTGCTATTGTTAAAATATGACTTGACAGGTGTCTTCCCCTGTAATTAAAAATATTTGCTGAAACATCACCACTGCACAATTCTTGATTGATTACATAGGATGCTAAATGTATAGGTATAAGTACAAAATTTAAACTGTAAAAGGTGCATCTCAATTCTGAGAAAGAAACAAGTGAGATATACAATGAAAAGATTTTTCATATTTCCCCATTACTGTCTTCCCAGGAGGACTGAGTCAAACACTAACCTATGCCACCTTGTCCATTCTCATTGATGACCCGATAGCTAACATAACATGTGATTTATAGATGCTGAATTATAAACAGAATTCATCGCTTTCATCTCTAAATTATGTATTAATTTTTTGGAAAAAATAAAAGTTTGACTTATCATTATAAGGGAGTATCAAATGTTCTAGGGGGAAAAAATAGAAATGGGTACTAACCCACCCAAGGAGAGGGTATTGTTCCTATCTCCACAGGGAAAGAGGGATCAGACCTCAATCCGGTGTTCTAAGATGTGAGTGCAACATACTGGCAGGAAGCAGGGAATCAGTAGAGAGATCTGAGAAGCTGGCCCCAATCCCAACTATGTGGAAGGTTCCCCCTCCCCTCCAGAAAAATTGACTTCAGAGGACAGCACTGACGCTACAGCTCAAGGCGAGGGACATGTCTGATCAGACCACACCGGAGCAAATGAAGGGGGAGGAAGAGAGTGGAGCACATCCTGGTCCACCAAAACTTGAGGATGATATCCCTGCTCAGAGCAGCCACTGCACAGGGAGGGTCATATGGCCAGCTCCTCCAAGACACACCATCCCTCATATCCCCTACAGGGACAACACTGGAGACACACAGTGTGAGAAGTGCGCCTAATCTGACCCCACCACACCAAGGCAAAACACTAAAGGTGTGTATGGAACAGAACAGCAAGGGGAGCAGAACAAGGAAGTCCTGAGAAAGTACCCAAATTAGACTTTGGGGCGGGGACATGGCACCCATTAGACTGGACTGGAAAACACTCCTAGTGGTCAATAAACAGAGCTTGAAATATTTACAGGCTTTTCTCTTTTTTGTCATTTGATTTTGTTGTTGTTTTTCTTTTCTTTTTTTTTTTTTTGAGTTGTTTTTCTTTTGTTGCTTTGCTTTGCTCTGTCTTGTTTTTTGTGCATACTATTATCTCTGCGGGTCTATCTAGAAAAAATAGGCAGGATAAACAAGTTGGAGGCAAAAACAATGGGACCAACGGTTCCGGGGGTACATGGGAGGAAGGGAGGTGGGGGAAAGGAAGTGCTGTTAACAAACTTAGGGGCAAGGAAACATGTGATCCGAAGTCAGGGGCGAGGAGGGTGTAAGAGGCCTTGCAGAGCTTAATCAAGGGTAATGAGGAATTATTGAAACTCAAATGAAGGCTGAGCATGAATGATAGTGGGACAAGAAGAAAGTAAAAGGAAATAGAAGAAAAAACTATGAGGCAAAGATTATATATATTTTTTCTTTCACATCACTGCCCTGGTGGGAGTAGGAAGCCCAGCTTTGGTTCTGGAGAGCTGCTGCTGGATTTGCACCGTCAACCCTGTGGACCACAGTCCCGCACACAACCACTGCACCACCAGGGCTCAGCCGGAATATTTATAGAGGTCTAAATACAGGCATATCTATATAATTAGATATGATGATGGGGTAATATATCTATGTGCATATATTTATAGGTCTAGTAGTATGAAGTATTACAATAGCAGATGGACATTGGGCCTCCACTCATGTACTCCATCAATGCAAAAACACTTTTCTTTTAAACTGGCATTCCGTGCTGCTCACCTTCCTGACACAATCACTGAGGACAGAGTGGGTGCATAAGCAAATGTGGTGAAGAAAGCTATAGTATTTGAGGTCTTAAAGGCTTAAAGATAAACAAGCAGCCATCTAGCCCAGAAGCAACAAAGTCCATATGGAAGAAGCATATCAGCCTGTGTGATCATGAGGTGTTCGTGGGATCACGTATCAGATATCAAAGAACAAGAAATCTTATCATTGCGAATGACGGGGAATGTGGAGTGGGGACCCAAAGCCCCGTCTATAGGCAACTGGACATTCCTTTACAGAATGGTCACAGGAGGAGACGAGCCAGTCAAGGTCGCAGTGTAGCAACCATGAAACATACAACTTTTCTCTAGTTCTTAAGTACTTCTTCCCCCAGACCCCCACTATCATGATCCCAATTCTACCTCCCTCCCCCACCCACGCCCCCAATTCTACCTTAGAAATCTGGCTAGATCAGAAGATATGCACTGGTACAGATAGGTATTGGAAATTCATGAAATCCAGGACAGATGATCCCTTTAGGTCCAGAGGTAAGAGTGGCCATACCAGGAGGGTGGAGGGAAGGTGGAACAGTAAAGGGGAACCAATTATAAGGATCTACATATAACCTCCTCCCTGGAGGACGGACAACAAAAAAAAGTGAGTGAAGGTAAATGTCGGACAGGGTAAGACATGACAAAATAATAATGGTTTATAACTTAGCAGGGAGAGAGAGGAAAATGAGAAGCTGATGCCAAGAACTCAAGTAGAAAGCAAATGTTTTGATAATGATGGCAGCAAATGTACAATGTTGAATGGATGGATAGTGACAGGAATTGTAGGAGCCCCCGGAAATGATTTAAAAAAAAAAAAAAGAAATTCTAGGGGGAAAAAATCATTATCTTTTCATCTATTTTACTACAAACTTTTTGAAGGCCCTTGGTACTAACTACAAATAGCTTCAAATACATCCAACGTGTTAACATAGCCTTCTGTTTCTAAGGTCTGAGTCAGCAGACTCTTCAGCAGGGTTGAATGGAAACGTTTGGGGAGCTTGAACATCAGCCACATCTAAGGGGCCCTGCTGGAGCTGTGGGTTACTGATCGGTCTGCTAGCTGCAGGATCTGCTCTGCAGTTCAAAACCATCAGCTGCTTTTTGGGAGAAAGGTGAGACTTTTTACTCCATAGAGATTTACAGCCATAGACAGATCAGGTCACTAGGTGTTGTTTTGCATTCAGAGGCAGTGAAGTTTTTGGAAGGGCCCCTGGTGGTGCTAGGCTAACCACAACATTGATGCTTCAAATCCATAAGCCAGCTATGGAAGAAAGCTGAGGCTATCTGATCCCATACAGAGTGACCAGCTCATAAACTCCCCACTGTGAGCTGAAATGAACTAGATAGCAGAGGGTTGGTCTTGGGTATTTAATGAATTTTAGGGGAAATCAGCCACAGTTTTTACTAGAGTCTCTAATTCTTGCCTCACACCCCCTTCAAAAGCTTTAAAACTTACACCTAAACCCAAAGTCCTTTAAAAAATAAAGCTGAGGCTTGAACTGTAGTGAAAAGCGAACAGCCCTATCACAACTCCCCCTGTGTCTATTCAGTCTTCCCCGTCTTCCAAGTGCTTCTGTGGGGGCAGCAGTAGACAATCAGAGCGGGATGGGGAGCAGGAGGGAGACCCGAGTGTTGCTGTTGTTTTTTTTTAATTTTAGGCATCACTGCCCTCAGCTGATGGGAGTAGGAGGCCCAGCCTTTGCTCCTGGGAGCTGGAATTGAACCTCCAACCCAGTGGACCACAGACCCATGCACAACCACTACGCCACCGGGGCTCAGCCCTTTTTTTAAATTTTTTTTAATTTTTTTTTTTTTTTTAAGAAGGGGATTTCTTTTTCCTCCCCCAAATCTGCCATGAGCTGTCCCTGAGCCTTTTGGCTTTTGTTCCTTGTTATCTACTATCCACTGTGAATTACTGGATTCTATGCTAGTTACAGAGAGCAGAGACAGCAAGTCTGCATTCTGTTATCACTTATGTGATGTGCTGGTATAGGCTCAGCGGTCAGACTGACATGCAAAATAAGCCATGTGATTGTCAGACTATAAAGTCAACCAGCCTGGGGTGGGAATGAAAGAGCCCACAGGAGGTGCAGTTGGCCAGAGCAGGGCAGTTTATCCATGAATACCTTCACTTCGAAAACAAAAACAGATGAGATCACTGAGGACAAAAGGTTCTTCATGTCCCAGCGCTGGTGGGTTCCTATAAACCCGTAATTACAACGTGGTCATTCTAGCTAAGTCTGGCCTTGATGTTCCACGACTTTCCACCCAAAGTACTTAAATTGTCTTCCACAGGACCGCATCCTGCTACAGCATGCAAGAAGACAGCATCAGAACACACGCACAAGACTGGAACTCAGATACCGGCTGGGTCACTCTCCGGCTAAAATGAGACTGCTTATATGTGAATTGCTGACAGCTGGAGCAACACCTCAGTCCTGGTATTCTTCATCTTAGGCCAGAAGCCAAGTTTTAGTTCACTCATTTCTTCTCAAATGTACATGCATTCTCTCTTGTAGAAAAGTTTTAAAACTTTTCATGGTGAATTAAGTGAAGGCTTATGGAACAGATGATCAGTTGACAGCCAACACTTCAAACACATTTTGTTTCATCTCATCCATTGCAACCTCCTCAATGCACCACCACTTATCACCCCCCCACCCCTGCCTTTCCTGTTTCCCTTCCGCCTTCTTTCCTCACTTTCTGAACCCTTGGGTAAATGCTGCTCTTTTGATCTTAAATGGTAGACTATTCTAACCTAGGGATGAGTTCTGGTACTGTTCTAGCTTGAAGAGGGGCCAGGGCCTATAGATCCAGAGGCCCCGCTAGCTCTTTTCATAAGCCTGGGCTCTTGTGACTTTAAATTCGTTTCACATTTTTCTCCCACTCTATCCAGGGCCTTCCCCAGTGATCCTTTTCAGAGGAGTTGGTGGTGGCAGGAGGGCACCAACTAACTATTTCTTCTGGTTTCAAGACTGTGAAGACGAATGCTTGCACAGTTCAGTAGTGCATTGACCCTTTCAGTGTCCATCCTTGCCTCTGGAGGAGGAGAGAGATGCTTACATATTGGATTGACAGTCACAAGATTTTGAGACCCCAGATGAGGCGCATTGTCTTTGTGCACTATGTTGTACCAATTGACCTTAGTGTTTCCTGTGATGATGGTCCTGAGTCTCCGGGCCTAGTGACTTATTACCTCAAGGTGTTTGCTTATGTCTAAGAAATTTTCAGACCTGTGCCTCCTGTAAGAAGCCAGCTTTTAAAATTGGCATGACAGAAGTCACTCTCTCAAGTAAAAATCATAGTTGGCTCTGTTGAAGAGATTGAGTTAGTGAACTAGTAGATTCAACAAACTATAGCTAGAAAAAACATTTTGGGGGGTGAGAGGGACGTAAATAACTGACCAAAGCGGAAAGAGGTTAGAGTGTTACATCTATAGCACTTGTATATTATGAGATATTATAAGCAGGTTAGTGATGATTAATGCATGGGAGGATTGCATCAGATAGATGCAAAAATGACTGCTTTTTATCTGGGATTTGAGCATCACCAGATTTTGGTATCTAGGTGGGAGGGAGGGGAGGATAGTGTCCTGGACCCAATCTCCCAAAGACCCCAAGGGACACCTCTACTTGTATGATTTTATCCTTTCAAGGCCAAATGATCTCTGCTTTGAATGTTGCTGTTGTTTCTGAAATCATGTATTTTCAGCAATAAAAGGCACCTTGAATGAAACAGGGGGAAAGGTATTAAAAGTAGTATGACTATTTATCCAGTTAGTGGGACACATATTTCCCAGAGGTTCTCAGGTACTGGGGTTGGCGGAAAATAGCCGGTTTGTTCAGATGGACCAGTTGTGCAGGCACTAGCAGACAGCAGCATGTACTTAAAAGCAAGATGCCAACTTCTCATGAAGCTTCAGATGCAGAACATGTAGGTGGGCATTATCTGTCCCACAGGTCATGGACAGATTAAGTTATATAGAACTCTATAGCCCAAAGATTTTCTTTGGTGTGCTACAGCTCCAGTGTTCTCATCCACAAATCTGACATTTAACAGTTTGTATTCCTTATCTGTAAATGAAATTCAAAAGAAAAGAAAAAATGACCTTCCCTAATTTATGTGACTTTCAAAGACAGACCGGATACCAGACATTTGATTGAAATAATGGCAATGGTCTGGGACATCCCACACCTGGTGCACTTGAGAAGCGGTCTTCCAGGAGCTGAGGGATGCCTGGGGTTAACATAGCTAGAATGTCGAATGCCAGAGTTTAACACCAGACCTCCATTCTCCCCTCTATCCTCCAACAGCGCTCCAACTGCATTCCTGCAATGGAGCAAACCTGGGCCAAGGTTATTCTATTCTATTTCCTACTAGTTTGTATGGAGCTCTGGTGGCATGGTGGGCTACACACTGGGCTGCCAACCACAAGTTCAGTGTTTCAACCCACCAGCTATTCTGAGGGAGAAAGAAGAGACTTTCTGTTCCCACAAAGCCTCAGAAACCACAGGGGCCTATCTATTTGGACTCCTGAGGAGTCCAAAACAATTTGATCACAGGGAGTTTGCATTTTCTGGTTTATGGATTTGCATTGGGCTGTTCCATTGGAAAGTCATCTTTCATTTTTGTCTATGGGTCTCTTCTCCGCCCCCCCGCCCCCCTCCCCCAGCTGTAGAAGGTCTTGACTCAAGGCAAAAAGTTATTCTTTGTCTGCAATGCACCAGGCAAGAAGGCGCTCTTTGTTACCTTGACTCTATCCTGGAAGGTAACAGGTTCTGCATTTTCTTGCTAAGCCTTCTATGTGCTTTGCTCTGCACTGGATTTTCTTTCTTTCTTTCTTTCTTTCTTTCTTTCTTTCTTTTTGTAGCATTACTGCCCTGGTGGGAGTAGGAAGTCCAGCCTTGCTCCTGGAGAGCTGCTGCTGGACTTGAACCATCAGCCCTGTGGGCCACAATTCCGCACACAACCACTACACCACCGGGGCTCACAGGTTCTGCATTTTCTATAGCAGAAAAAGTTTCCCAAAGTCAAACAGCTGGCAGATGGTGAGACATAAATTCAAACCTAGGTCTGAGTGATTCTAAAACTCATGGCAAACACTGTTGGAGAGAATTTGTTTTTCAGACGGATGTTAGAACTTTGCTGTGCAAATAGGAAGTACTCCATAAATACTTTTTTTTTTTGGGGGGGGGGCATCACTGCCCTCAGGTGGTGGGGGTAGGAGGCCCAGCCTTTGCTCCGTGGAGCTGGATTCGAACCTCCATCCCAGTGGGCCGCAGTCCCGTGCACAACCACTACGCCACCGGGGCTCAGCTCCATAAATACTTTTAAAAAGGATGAACCAATGACAAAATTAGAAATAGCAATGCTAAGTAAAACCTTTAAAATGTTAACTTCTGTATTTCAGATATATTTTCTTCAACTCTTATTTATAGGGCTATCACACACACACACACACACACACACAACCTGCACTCTGAAAGCAACCCAGTAGGTCATCTGACAGGCAATATAGCCAAATGATTCAATAGCTGGACCTTAGTACCACATTCTGGGGGTTCACACACTATGTATATATTTAAATTTACCCTCTGTTATGGATTAAATCATGTGTCCTCCATCCCCCACATCCCATCAAAAAATATATGTCAACTTGGCTAGACCATGAGTCTAGGAATGACATAATGGTTCTCCATTTTGTGGCCCAATATAATTATCCTAAATGTCATCAGTCCCAGCCTCCATGATGTTAATGAAGCTGGATTGAGGTGTATCTCAGATCAATCTTTTTAAAGATATGAAAGAAATTGAACAAGTGAACAGAGGTCAGAGGATTGACTGTTGCTCAGAAAGAAGAGCTGGGGCTGAGCCCCGGTGGTGTAGTGGTTGAGTGCGGGATTGCGGCCCATAGGGCTGGTAGTTCAAATCCAGGAGCAGCTCTCCAGGAGCAAGGCTGGGCTTCCTATTGCCACCAGAGGGCAGTGATGCCCCCTCCCCCCCCAAAAAAGAGTTATGGCTGAGCCCCGGTGGCATAGTGGTTGTGTGCAGGACTGTGGCCCACTGGGTTGGAGGTTCAATTCCAGCTCACAGGAGCAAAGGCTGGGCTTCCTACTCCCACCACCAGAGGGCAGTGATGCCTAAAAAAAAAGAGTTGTGCGAGTCTCCAATAAAATGTTTTAAAAAAAAAAAAAAGAAGAAGAGCTGGGCCAAGGGAACATCTTTTGAACTTGGTGTCCCAGTGCCTTGAAACACCTGAGCCACTAGGAGAAGTGATGTAAAAATACATGGAATGCTCCCAAGGGCTCAATAGAAAGTGAATGTCTAGAAAAGAACGATGGCCATATATATGTACTAAGATGTTGTGTACAATTGATGTATGGGTTGAAACGAGAATTGTAAGAACTCCCAATCCCAATAAAATTATTATATATATATGGAATTCTCCAAGGGACATTGAGTCAACAGATAGTGAAATGAGACAAAGATGGTCTCACAGAGCCAACACAGACAAAAATTTCCCCATAGGCAGCACTTGGACTTCAGACTTCCAGCCTCCTAAACAGAGACATCCCAGCCCCTATGCCACAACTCCCGCAGGAGTCCTGGTAGTGTAAACCCACTAGCCTCTCTGTGGGAGAAAGATGAGGCTAGCTGCTCCCCAAATGTTTGCAGCCTGTGGAACACAAAGGGCAGTTC
>PVJH01042790.1:0-14038 GCA_004026705.1 Nesogale talazaci | reverse complement strand
TTCCAGGGCTCAGGGTCCATCAACAGCATCCAGTTGTGGTAAAGGCAACTCAGCACTGGCAGGTCTCTCCACGTGGCTTCATCAGCTTCAGAGGTCTAGTTCCATCAGAGTAAGGCCATGTGGCTTCTCCTCTGGCTCCTTCAGCTTCTTGGATGCTGCCATCTTGTCTTATCTGTAATTAGTCATCTCTGAGACTAACTCCCAACAACTGGGGAGATAGCTTCTCATCTTCACGAGGGAAATATCACAAGATTTCCCAGAAGTCTCAGGAGAAAGCTAAGCCCACATGGAGGCCTCATTGGCTACTCAATGGCTATCTCCAGATTAACAGGCTAGACTCCACCCCTACATCTCAATCATAAAATTAACATAGGTACATGACCGCCACACTGTAGCTAATGTTCTCAGTGCAGCTTGAACTTTTTCCTTCATCACCGTTGTTTCTTGATTCTATGCTACCACCTGAAATGGTGGTGTGTTGACTAGTTCTTTTTGGTACAGTGACTGTGTATTCTTTGCATTTTCGTTCGATGATTCCTATATCTAATATTTTGCACATACAATCTTTTCAGTATTGCAATTTAAGGTTTGAATTTTTCTTCATTTCTTTTTGTTTAAGATATTCTGAGCATGTTCTTCCCTTCTGATTTTCTAATTCTAGGTGTTTGCATATTTCATTATGATACTTGATTTTGTCTTCTCAAGCTTCCCTTTGAAAAATTCTGTTCAGCTCTTTGAGTTCACCATGTCTTCCATTTGCTGTAGCTGCTCTACAGTTATGAGCAAGTTTCAGAGTCCCTTCTGATATCCACTTTGAGCTTTTCTCTCTTTCTTGTCTTTTTAATGACCTTTTGCTTTCTTCGTGAACAATATTCTTGATGTCCTGTCACAGCTCATCATATAGTGTTCAATTAATCACATGGGTTCTCCAGAGGTTCTCAAAATTCGGATAGGGTAAACTCAAGGGCATATTTTGGCTCCTGTGTATTTAATGTTCTTCATCTTTCACCTGAACTTACATATAAGCACATGCTGGTCCATTCCACAGTCAGCCCCTGCCTGCTTTTAGCTGCTGATATTAAACTTCTCTGTAGTCTCTTCCCACGATTGCAGTCAATTTTATTTCTGTGCATTTATCTGCAGAAGTCCATGTGTATAGTTAGTTGCCTTTTGTATTGTTGAAAAGGGTAGTTACAATGAATAAATCATTGGTTTTAGGGAATTCTATCATGTCTCCAGCTTACTTCCTATCACCAAGTCCATATTTTCCAACTACTGTTCCATCCTTTTTGTTTCTAACTCTTGCATTCCAATCACCAAAATTGCATCTTGATTGCATGTTTGATCAATTTCCAACTGAAGTTGTTAGTAGAAATTGCTCATTTTACTTATTACTAGCTTTTATGGGTGTTGCATAAATTTGAATAATAATTGTATTAATTGAATTTTCTTATAGGCCAATAAATTCAATCCTATCACAAACAGCATTGTACTTCATGAGAGATTTGCAATGTCCTTCTTGAAAAATAATGCAATGCCATTCCTCTTGATTGCATTATTTCAGGCATAGTTAATGATAAGATTTTATGATTCAAAATGGTCAATACCAGTCCATTTCAGCTCATTAAGCTTGGGATATCTGTCTCTATGTGTTCTACTTCATGAGTGGGTCCCTTGCTCTTAGTTTTGCTCTTAAGGGTCGTACATCATTTAGTCTTTCACTTTTAAGTTAGATAATAGTTGTAAGTTTTCCATGGATGCCTTTTATTAGGCTGAGGGAGTTAATTGTTATTCCTAAAATGTCACATGTCTTTATCATGAAATAATATTGGATTTTGTCAAAAGTATTTTTGACATCTATTGAGATGGCCATGTGGTTTTTGTCTTTTATTAATGTTGCATTTTTACATTAATTGAGCTTAAATTCTGGGAATATATTCTACTTGGTCATAATGTATAAAACTTTTTATGTTTGTGGTTTGGTATACTAGTAGTTTAGAGGATATGTTATTCTACATTCATAAGAGATATTGGCTTGTATTTTTTTCTTATTATGTTTCTGTCTGAATTTGATATTAGAGTAAAACTGACCTCACAAAATGAGTTTAGAAGTGTTCCCTTCAATGGATATATAGATATAGATAAGAGTTGTACAAGTCCCCCCAAAGCATGTAAATACTGAGACAAAATATGTATGTATGTATATATTATGATTAAAGCTGTATGAGACCCAATAAAATGATTTTTTTTAAAAAGGGTGTTCCCTCCTCTTCTATTTTTCAAAGAGCTCATGAAGGATTAGTACTATTGTCTTTAAATGTTTGGTAGAATTCACCAAAAAAGTCATCTCAGTCTAAACAGTTCTTTGAGAGAAGTTTTTAATTGTCAATGCAATCTCTTTACTAATATGTCTATTTAGGTTTTTATTTCTTCTTGAGTTAGTTTTCATAGTTTGCATTTTCTAGAAGTTATCCCTTTTCAACTGACACAAATTATCGAGCATGATGGTTTGTTCAGAGTATTCCCATATAAAATTTGTAAAATTTGTAATGAGACTCTCACTCATGCATTTAGCTGTAATTCTGTTTCAACACAAAAATAATGTGCCATTATAGAGTCCTGAGGCACTTTTATTCAATGAATATAAGTGGGAATTAATAAGATTTCAAAAAAGCTATCAAATTAGTAAGAGCCCCTATCTTAGTGAAAGTTTAATATAGTGCTGGCCTCAGCCTCTAAGAATCGCCTGGAAGGCTTAAAAAATTAGATCATCTGAGTTTGGGAATTGCCATTAGAAATCTCATGGAATTATCAGAAAAGGCATGACTCAGCACATGGAACACTTGGGAGATCTTTGATAGCATAAGGAAACATTTTATGCACAGGAATCATTTGAAAAGGAAGTTAGCTGTATCATGGAATTAATAACATTTTTTCATTTCCATGATATAATTATAAAGGACAGAGTTCACTAACTCCTTATTGTTTTGCTCAATTGTTTTCAAAAAGAAAGTTTAGAAACAGAAAAAGGAAGATAATAGACGTTCTCAAACGCACCAGCATGTGGCACAAGCGCCATGGTCAGTCATTAGACCTGTGGCTGTGGCTGGATAGTGGCTGTTTGGGCAGGGGAGCCCAGCTGGGGTAGTGAGCTACACTACGGGCAAGCTCAGCAGGGGAAAGCCACAAGGCATGTTAGGGGAGAAAGATGAGGCCTTCTGCTTTGGTGAAGACTGAGAGCCTCAGAACCCCACAGGGACAGATCGACCGTTATAAATTGCAATGGGCTCAAAAGCAGGGAATTTGAGCTTGGGATTGGAGACTGAGCTGGAACATTTAGGAGAATATTATTGTAACTCTTGGAATTGTTATGGGTTGGGGAATATGCTAATGCATTCAGACTGTAACCAATGAAGTTCAGCTCTTCTCATTTTTTTCTTATAACTGTACACATTTAAATTGTCAATTTAAAAATATAGTGGGAAATGAGACATGTCATGCTGACCTACCACAATGCTAAATGTTTACACCCACAAGGGCAGGAACTTTGGCTGCCATAGATCAGAGCTGTGTCCCCAGCATCGTGCTTTGAACAATGAATTACTGTAGAGTAAGTGAGTGATTAATAATAGCTGTCTGTCATTAAAGCTCCAGTGTAAACAATAATGGAAACCTCCTCTGATTGAAGAAGTATCATAGTTCAAAGGCAAAATCTGCTCTCTCAGCAATTTCCAAAACGTAACACTAAAAATCCCCGAAGGGGTCAGACCTCTGGGTGAGGAAGCACCCCAATTCCAGGTTCCAAAAACTCAGCCTGTCGGAAATATCAAAGTCTTACAACAATCACATCTGAAAGACACTGTTTTGGTAAGGATTTTCTTTGATTTCAAGACTGTTTCTCTTGGAGAGGGTTCCTAGTTTTTCTAAGCAAGTTAGGTCATTTAACTGGGTACATCGGGAAAAAGGGAAATTAAAGAAGAGATTCTAAAAACAGAAACCATGGTGATTTTCTCTGCATGTGTCTTGCCTGAGTTTCAGATGCTTTACATTAAATGTTACCAGCAAATACTTCTCCGGGAATGTAAAAATAATTGGATAATTTATGTCAAGAATTTAATTAGGCCTATTTAATCATCTCTTCCTCATGTGGTTATTATAAGTGGAATACACAGAGTAATCATTAAGCACAACAAGTTTCTTATACTTGTTTGTGGGTGAGTCCTTATTTAGAATTCCCATATTTTGTTCACCATGCATGGTGGTGTTTGCTACCCTGGTGCTGTCTGCTCCAGTGAAGAGAGACGGTGAAGAAGCAGCATGTGTGAACCACAAAGGAACCTGGTAACTGTGTCTTGATACTGAAGAGTAAAAGACAACATGATTCCTTTGAATCTGTGCAAAAGTCTTCCTCATGGTTCACGCTGACCAGAAATAGATAGACAAGGAAATTCTGGGAAGTGAGAGGAAAGCTGATGGTTCAGAGCTGGAGGATTGTAAACTTCTTTATTACTCTGTTTAAATGGGCCTCTGGGGTGAGCAACTAAAGATAAGGTGAATCTGGCTTTCCACCAGACTTTAGACAGGCTGTGGCAGATCATGTAAGAAAGAGCACCATCTAAGATAGGGAACGAGCTTCCCAAGGGCAACAATCCCAGAGTCTACCAGGCATTAGACAGGTCATGGCACAGCACGTAGTTTAGAATCTATTGCCTCCAGTCTTGCCTGAAGAGCACAGCTAAGTCCATACTGCCAAGGTGAAAGGAGATCCATCATGATCAAACAAGCCTTGCTGTATAATCTGTGACCGATATCTCTGATAGTATGCCTACTCTGCCTGTATTCACCAGAAAGCTTCACAAACAATCAGACAACAAAACCAAAGTTTAGGGCCTGGAGAAGGGGTAAGCTGGAATGAATGGTAAAATAAATCCATCAGTAAATCTAAACTCTGGGTGTAAATGATTTGCACTTGACTGACTGCTAACTAACGAATTTGGAGTCCACCTACCGGGTCCATGGAAGAAAGATCTGGCCATCAAAACCCAGAACAAAAAATCATATTGATGTGAATGAGGGGGAGTGCGGAGTAGAGACTCAAAGCCCAACTGTAGAGAATTGGACATCCCCTTACAGAGGGTCATAAGGAGGAGACAAGCCGATGAGGGTGCAGTGTAGCACCATTAAAGCATACAACTTTCCTCTAGTTCTTTAATGCTTTCCACTCCCTCATTCACTATCATCACCCCAATTCTACCTTACAAATCCGGCTACACCAGAGCATGTACACTGGTACAGGTAAGAGCTTAAAACACAGGGAATCCAGGACAGATAACCCTCCTCAGGACCAATAATGACAGTAACAATACCAGGAAAGGAAGGGAAAGGTGGGAGTGGGGCAGGGGGAGGGGGAAAAGATCACAATGACCTACACATAACCCCTCCCAGGGGGACAGATCACAGAAAAGTAGGTGGAGGGAGACAGCGGTCAGTGTAAGACATAAAAATAATAATAATAATATATAAATTATCAAGGGTTCATAAGGGAGGGAGGGGTAGGGGAGGAAATGAGCTAATACCAAGGATGCAATTTGAAAGAAAATGTTTTGAAATTGATGATTGCAACATATGTACAAATGTGCTTGACTCAATGGATAGATGAATGGATTTTGATAAGAGCTATATGGGCCCCAAATAAAATGATTGGTGAATAAAAAAAGAAGGTTGATTGTGTACTTCCTAAAAAACAAAAAATCCAGTCATTCAAAACCCAAGGGAGTACAGTTCTGCACTGACACACACAAGATTGCCAGAATTCAGGGCAAGTGAATGACAATTGGTTGGTTTTAGTTGACTGCAAAGTCTTGCACTGAGGACCCTGGGAGATGGTGAAGGGAAGTGACTGCACAAGAACACAGAGAGATGCCAATAAATACATTTGGGGGCATGGAGGGAGGCAGGGAGAAGGTAGAAGTCCAGTCAGTCCTCCAGGCTGCATCACTAAGGCTGGGATGGAAAAATTGGACTCATGCATATGAAACAATAAAATCATTTAGCTTATTTTATAAAACAAATTAAGAAGTCCCACTAAAGTACAACCCAAAAGATCCTCATTTAAAACTCTGTGCTATGTGAGAATGTATGACAGAAAATGGACTCGTTTGTAATAAGCAATAGAGACAGTCGGGTAATACAAAAAGAAAGAGAAAAAATGATCTGTCATTCTTCAGTCAGATATAATCCTGTCCACCAAGATGTCCTTAACAAATGTCCTCCTACTCTTTTGGAATTTTTGTTTATGTTATCTCTTTTAAAAAATTAATTGTGTAATTGTAGCCCATCAAATATGGAAGGTTGAAAATAATGCTTTGAAAGTAAACTTTTTAAGAATAAAAGTAATTTATGTGCTTTACTACAGGAATATTGGAAAACATAACATAAATTGAATTAACCATACCATCTACATGGAGAAAATAAGCATAGTATCTTCTTAATTTTTCTATGCACCTAATTTTTCTCACATAATTGATGCAACAACACATGCTAATTTTAAGTGCTTTTTAAGGAATATTTACAGGTCAAACAATTTGGGTAGAGATATCTTGTGATATAAAAAGGGAATTCAAAAAAGATCGGTAAAATGGGATTAAAACATAAAGGAATTTTACCACAAAATTTTTGACTTTCCATAGTATAATATATGTCCCTGGGTGATTTATTGTCTTTCTACATTTAAAAACATGAGGCTTAAAGATGCATAAAACAACTTCTCAAGTTCTTTAGCAATGAACAAGTTCATTATGTCATTCTATGCAATATGGGTTTTGTGGAGAGAAGAGAAAAGACTCTTTGTTTAGTGACTTTCTTGGCACAGAGGCTGCGCTGTGTGAAAGGTCTAGCCATTGTTAGAGAATGCTGGACAAGAACAGCACCAGCTATTGTTCAAAGTGCTCATCAAGTAACGTAAAAGATTCCATATGAACTGTAGGTGAAAGGACATGGCTCAAGAAATACGTTTCTTGGCACGAAGAGAGGAGTGGTACTCGTAGAGGAACTGGTGAACACGACAGGACTGTGTCACTCAGAATGTTTGGGATTGTAAATAGCAGAACATTCTGATTCTTTGGATTAAACAGTAAAGGCTTCTATTATCCAAGACTGGGCCCAGTTGGACTGATCTGGCAGGACCCAGGTGTGTTTTGTCTTTGGGGTTTGCATCCGAGGGATGTTGGGCTGGCCTAGGGTTGCTGTCCTCCGAGGGGCAAGATGACTGCAGCCATTCAGAGTCCCGTCCAGACATGGCAACATCCAGAGAAGATGAACGACCCTCCTGCTCTGTGTTTCTTTTTAAGAGAGAGGAAATTTTCCCAGAAGTCTCCACCCCCGAAGGCCTGCCCTCTTAGCTCATTGGCCACACCTGTGTCCCATGCGCATGCCTAAATCAATCACATCTGAGCCAGGTTAGACCACATTCAACTCATACCCTCAGTCAGGATTGGAGGCTAATTCTGTGTGAAGCCCATGGCTCTGTGAGGAAATACATATGAGCAAAATTAGGGTGCTGTTGGAAAGGGTGGAGAAGGGAAGCTCTTGGGCAGCAACCAAGAGGACCTACCAAGGGCTGTACTTGCTCTCTGAACCACATAATGTCCCAGACAGCACCCAGAGTCTGCTGCTTTCCTGAATCTCATTCCAAATGTAAAAGGAAGTCCTGTTCTTGTGTGTGCAATTTTTCTCCTTTTACTAGTCATTGAGTATATGTCTTCAAAGAAAGTCCTAAGAAGAGATTGGCTGAAGGAATATGTTCTGAGTCCTTGATTTCTAGAGCACTGCCTTTCTTCACCACCCAGTCAAATATGAAATTCACAGGTAACAATAATTTTGCTTCAGGAGTTTGTACACAGGACTGCATTGTTCTCTGACAGTTGCATTGCAGAGAGGTCAAGAGATTGCTTTCTTGAGTAATCTTACTTTCTTAAAAGTAAATTATTATTTTTAAAACTTGAGCGCCTGAAAGGTTCTTTATCCTTTTCACTTTAAAAATGTGCTCAAGATGCCTCAAGATATGGTCCTTTTTGTTTTTTCAGTTTTGCTTAACGGGTCTTGTTAGTCTGCACACTTCAGTTTTTTTCAATCAAAACAATTTTCAATTGCGCCATTGGCTTTGTTTCAGTTTCTCTTAGTTTTGGCTCTGCCATAGTTATTAATTTGAATTACATTTTCTGTCCTCTGTATCTATCATCGTCTCATCTATCATTTTTATTCCTTTATTCTTTCCTCCACATGGTAGGAGAATAGCTCCAGTGTGAATATTATAATATTAATTTCCTTTTCCTTAGGGTGAGTGCTGCTTTTTATTCATACCAAGGTATATTTTAGCTCTATATGATCAGTAATCCCCAATTTAGAACATCTTTTCATTCCAACCAACTGCCTTTTTGTGTTTTTATGGGGGTTTTTTTGGTACAGCTTATTGTTAATAAGATACACAACATGCAATGTTACAGCATATCGTTTGCTTATGTTATCATTCACAGATGTTCATATGCAGATGTTCAACATTATGATTCACTTTTCAAAACATTGTTGTATAACAAGTTATGGGGTAAAAGATGTTTAGCCTACCTCAGAATTGACTTCTGATGGAGTCATCAGAGTGGTGCCCCATTATAAGTTGGGAACTACATGATTTAATATGAAGTAAAATAATTTTTATATTGCTAATGCTCATGTTTACCACACCTATGTCTCATTGGTGTTCATCTCATTCTTTCCTTGCATTCCATCCTTCTTTTTCCTCTCTCTAGCCCTGGTCATAGGATCCACGTCTTTGTGCATCTTTCTGAGACTATTACAATTTTCTAAAAGAATGTTCTGGTCCCCCTGCAGGAGGTCATTTTCAGATAATGTTCCTCATCTGGTCTTCTTCTGTGTAACTGTCATGTTTCCAATGGCAGGTTTTACTTTTCTGATTACTCATCTTTGAGTGAGAAGACAACTATCCAGTCTCAGAATTCAATCACAGACAGGGTGTGTGGATTTTATGTGGTCCACCGATGGACACTTATTTAACTAACGATGAAATCATTTTAAGTCTACAGTTGGAAAATGGGTTGATGACAATAGGTTCCTGCCCAGTTCTAATGATTTGGCTAGCATTCTTCTGAAATGGGTCAGCTGTGCTGGGTCCATTCCCTGACTGTCTGGTTCTCTGATACCCTCCTCTCACATCTTGTTTAGTAGGGTACTTCCTCTTTCTGCCCCCAACAATTAGTGTGTTATATTTCTGATTATTATTCCTTTCAGAAAGCAAGTTCTCCGTCACTCTCAGACTCACATACTTCCCAGAGTTCGTTTCAGGATGGGTGCTAAAAGAATAGAGGTGGAGAATATTTCTATGAAGTCAAAAAGCAATGCCCACATACTATACTGTAAGGTGAGGAGGTTTCTTAGAGTAGGAGGAGGATCGAGCAGCTGAGAGAAACAAAACCTCTTACTGTCTTATTTCAGATGACAGAGATTTTTTTGGGGGGGGACATCACTGCCCTCTGGTGGTGGGTGTAGGAGGCCCAGCCTTTGCTCCTGTGGAGGCATTGCTGGAATTGAACCTCCATCCCAGTGAGCCGCAGTCCTGCGCAGAACCACTATGCCACTGGGGCTCAGCCCCATCAGAGATTTTTTTAAAGGTGTTTTTATTTTTGTTGTTGAAAATGTACACAGCAGACTCAACAATGTCTCCATGTGTCAGTCAGTGATACGGATCATCACCTTCCATTTGTGCAGCCATTCTTCCCACCTTGTCTGGCTTGTTCTTCCGTCACTCACAGAAAGCCCCTGCCATTAAGGTTTGACCTTGCTGTTGTCATTGTGCGCCCAGGTTGGCAGTTCTTAAAGGAGCAAGCACCCAAGGAAAGCATTCCATACCAGTTAAGTTAAACTTCTATTTGGCTTATTAAGACAATTCCGGGGATCATTTTGTTTTTAAGGTTTAAAGATCACCCGAGGACAGCAGTTTCAAGACTCTAGGAAGTCTGAAGTCTATATGGATTTGAAATTCTCACCCATATTTTCCTCCTTTTGATCAGGATTCTGTTATTGGACCTTTAATCAAAGTGTTCAATTCTTCACAGAAACAGCTAGTCCACATTCCATGTCTCCTCCACCTGTTTGTGACACTTCTTGCTCCAGCCCAGGAGAGCCAAAGGGCTGATATCTTTGGGAGTCACTTGCAAGCTCTTGAAACCCCGGGAGGTCGAAACAAACTCACTCAATTCTGACTCATAGTGAGCCGAGAAGATAAGGTAGAACTGCCTCTCCGTGTGTGTTTCTGAGACTGCAGCTCCACACAGGAGGATAAAGCCCCGTCTTTCTCCTGTGGAGCAGCTGGTGGTTTTGAACAGCTGACCTTGCAGTGTCTAGCCCAATGTGCCAGCACTACGCTACTAGGGCTCCTCCAACCACCCATCATTAAAAAGTGTCAGTGATGAGTCAGGGCGAATTCAAAGGTAGCTAAACTAGGATGCAAAAATTCTCTATATCATGTTGGGGGAAATGGCATAGCTAGGGGATGGGAGATATTTTATTTTGTTTTTGATTCAGAGAATGCTTGTGTGGAATGCCATTTAGCATATTCTGCTTTGCTCCAGAGAACAGAAGAAGAACCTCTTGGAGGTGACTTCAAGGTGAACTTGGTGTTCCAGAGGGCTAATGGACAACAGAGTGGATGCCTCCTAAAGTGAGTCACTAAGGGTCCCTCTGATTCCTGTTAAGGCAACCGGGAAGAAGTGAAATGTCTTAAGATAATGTCTCTCCATGCTTCCACCGCGCCCTGCTGGCATACTGTGTTACTCTTTCAGCAGAACTGCAAGGTCAGTATTGTGAAACCGTTAGCCACTCTGAGGGAAAAAGAGGAGGCTTTCTGCTTCTGGAGAGATCTGCTGCTGCCTTGCGAACTCACGCAGGAAGCTCCGCTCTGGTCTGAGGGCTCCTGGGCCTGAGCGGACAGGAGAGCAGAGAGTTTGGGTGTGGGTTCCCTGGTGCCCGTGGCTCTGTCAATCCTACCAACTGCCAGGGTGTGACTGTGCAACTGGGGAGCATATGACTAGAATAGGGTTTGGCTGGTTTTAGTTGCCGCTGCCCTGGCTACACGGATGGCCCACTTTGGGAGGAGAAAGATATCCCAGGACCGCCTGCAGTGCAGCACATTCTAGACCTCTGTCCGAAGTGGTGGCGGCCGAGACCAGAAGGACCAGAGGCCCAGGCAGGGAGAACAAGAGCTGGACAGAGGAGCAGCGCCAAGACTCCGAGCCAAGCAGCTGCCCGTAGAGGCCGAAGCCAAGGGGTCACGTGGCGGAGAGGCTGGGGACCTCAGAGACACTTGTCTGCTGGCTGAGGAGAGGTGGTGCTGAGGGCCAAGGACTGGAGCCTTCATGTTCTCCAAGTTGACTTGGAGGGGTAACCTGTTCGCTCCTTGAATAAACCCTCTTTCCTATGAGTGTTTTCTATGAGTTCTGCGTGGCCGTTGCAACAATGATCAACCCAGCACAGAAGTAGAGACTCACGGGAAGAGTAGGTGGTGTCAGAATGCTCAAAGAGGAGTGGAGGATGGAGCTAAGTCTGACCTCTCCCTTGTGGCAATAGGGAAAGCCGAGGGGGCCAGACAGGGCTCGTCCAGGCCGTTGTCACAGCAGCTAGGGGAGAAATTCGGGTATAGGGTCAGACATTGTGTGATGACGTGGTCCTTGAAGTGATGCATATGTTTGTCATTCTGGTTGGAGAGTTTTGTGCTTGAAGTGTCCACGCGTTAGGTCACTCGAGAGGCTCATAACTCGCTGGACTAGGAAGAACAGCTGCTCTGGTCCTGGGCTCTCTCCAGGCAAATCAGGAACCAAACCTGACATGTTCTTCTTCTCCAGTACTCTACAGACCCGCCTGCCCCAGCCAAGGTGGCTTTAGAAGTCGGCCATGACCGAGCTCCTGTCGGCCAAAGTGAGGAGCGGGAACTACAGGTGGCTTCTGCGTCAGTTCATGCACTTAGATCCACGGTCTGCGACCCTGCTTCCAGACAGTGAGCCTGAGATGAAAGGGCACTCTGTAGTTCACTCAGAAGAAGACCTTCAGACTTGGAGCCAGTGGGGAGTCTAGGGTTTCTAAGTAGAACGGACCTCGGGTCACTGATTGGGCTGAAAGGGGTACCAAGAGACTTACCTTAAATCTGTGTTTTATAAATATGCTCTCACCGCTGGCATAGTTGATGTCTAAGGCCATTTTTATTTGGGGTAACTTGGGGGATGGTCAAATGCAGATGGGGCTCAAGAACCAAATTCACTGCCACCAAGTCCACTGTGATTCACAGGGGGCCTCTGGGCAGAGTAGAACTGCCCTTGGGGCTTTCTGAGGCTGTAGATCGTGACAGGGACAGAAGCTTCCTCTTTTTCCCAAGGAGCAGCTGGTGTGTTGGAGCGGGTGGCCTTGAGGTGAGCAGCCCACCCCGTACTCCAATTTACCCCCAAGGCTCCTTAAGATCCCCCAGCCACCCTCGGCCTCCTGCCAGTAAGGGTCCAGATTTGGACCCATGTCTGCCTGACTGCGAAGCTCCGTCTGACCTCACAGTGGGCTGGCGATTGCTGGGGATTTGCTTGGCTTGGGTTCTGTAATCCATTGACATGAATAGCACTAAATAAGGAGGGAGCACACAGACCGCCTGCCCGCCCGCCCGCTTGGTGGAGGCTCCCCAAATACAGACAACTGGCTTGGAGGCTGGCCTGCCTTCATCCACCTCTGTGCTGGCTCCAGCCCATTTGCTGGCCCCCAGCCCCACGCCTGCAGGTGCTGCCGCCTATTGCAACACAGCCTCGAGGATCCCCACCTGCTGCTGCCCACAGGGACCGATGTGGCTCGTCTAGACCAAGACTGGAATGCCTCTCGTTCTTTCCATTTCCAAAAAATGCCTTTCCCGTTATCCTACTGGGTTTGCCAATCCCGGATGTGTCCAGGGTTGGTTCTTACCAAGCGGCCCAACCGAAGGGTTCTTTGCTGCATTGCATAACAACAAGGTTCACATCATGTCTCCCTTGGCCTCGTCTGTGCTGCACAGTCCTTTGGGGGTGTTCTGAAGTTCAGCTCCCTCGGAGCCAAGAGAGGAAAGCCCAACAGCAAAACAAATGGACAGAGAGAAAATGCTGGCCGTGTGGCCTCGAGTCTCCTCTGAAATACCTGTCTGGGTCACTCGTTTGTTTCTAGAAGCCTGTGCTGAATGTACTGTTGTCCCTCATTGCCAATCTTCCTGACCCATCTAGGGACATTGATGCCTTGACAAGACTAACTGCTCCTTTTCTTCTGGAAGCGGTTTCTCCTCTGATTTCGGCCCACGCTGTACTTTTTGTGTGTGTGTGGCATCACTGCCTCTGGTGGTTGTGGGCGCTACCCAGTGCCGTTCCTGAGAGCCGCTGCTGGATTTGAACCGCCAAGCCCGCAGGCTGCAGTCCCGCGCTCAACCACTTACGCCCCCGGGCCTCAGGCCCCCACACTGTACTTTTTGCGTTCTGTTCCTCTAATCACTCTTGTTACTTACTTAGCTGGGTATTTGCTTCCTTGTCTCCCCTATTTTAACATCTGCCCCCGACCTATTCTTCCTTAGGAGTTCTCCTGTTACAGAGGGCAGGATCAAGGAGTTCCTAATTTATAAGGATACGATCGCAAAAGAAGGCTATTTCTTAGTCATCGAGCAGTTCAAAGTGACTTTCTCCTAACGGCAAGTTGGTTTTCCCCCTCTCAGAGGCCCAGGAGCACCCATCTCACGGACTCTGAAGTTCTGTTGCCATCTACACTGAGCTCGTCCAAGGGGGCTTCGAAAGAGAGTGGAGAAGGTGTCCCTCTTTCTCAAGACCTTGGCCTGGAAGTGAAGCCCGTCACTTCTGCTCACTGTCCATAGGAGAGAACCAGTTGCATGGTCACATTTCGGTGCAAGGGGAGCTGGGAAATATAGTACGTGGCTGTGCACCACCATTTCTAGGAACAGTTCTGCTCTGTGGGAAGGGAC
>PVJH01042789.1:0-14032 GCA_004026705.1 Nesogale talazaci | reverse complement strand
TATATATACACACACACATTGCTCATTTTTTTATGTTCTTCACACTCTGGCGGACTGTGACATATCAGAACCTACTTCACTGCCATCAAGTCAATTCCGAGTCACAGGGAACCCAGAGAACAGGGTAGAACAACTGCCTCTGATGGTTTCCAGAGCTAGCCCTCTTACTGGAGTAGAAAACCGCCTTTCTCTCCCTTGGAGAAGCTGGTGGTTTTGAACTGTTGGACAAAATAAAGAAAACACAATGGTGGAGAAGGTGCTCTCTCAGATGAAAGCTGGAAATTCCCAGAGAGGCAGTCTCCACACAATTGTTCCTGAGATCCTCCTATCACATACTCGGCACTTTCTAAACAAGGGCTCTTTAAATGTTTGTGATTTCCCAGGAAGAGACATTAAAGGTCCCATTTTACAGATTACCTCATTAAGACTCCCGGATAATTTGACAGTGGCCTTGGAGGCCTTAGCTTTGCAATGCAAAGGTGAATGTTTCTTAAGAACAATGAAGCTTAAACTTCACTGTCTTCACTTGGACAAGCTTTTCCCAAAGCCTTATGCCGATGGGTATTCTTTTTTTTGGGGGGGGCGGGGGGAGGCATCACCGCCCTCTGGTGGTGGGAGTAGGAGACCCAGCCTTGCTGCTGGATTTGAACCTTCATCCCAGTGGGCCGCAGTCCCGTGCACAACCACTATGCCACCGGGGCTCAGTCGACGATGGGTATTCTTATAGCAAGTACTACACCCCTCCAGCTAGTGTTCAGTCCCCAAGATGCCTGAAGGAAGTGGTTTCACGTACAAAAGAGAAGCCAATTTCAAATGTAATTTAAGAACAATGTTTATTTAAATGGACAAAGACAACACAAAGACACAGACACTTCATTCCAGATTGGAGAGGCCATTTTTACACGGTCAAAATAGTATCCAAGGACTTAGAGTTGGGACATGAGTTAAACAGGCCTGGAACAAAGGGACTGTCCCAAATTCTTGCCCGGTGGCAGATTCGTACATCACAATTATAGGTGGAACTCCAAGAGGAGGGGCAGCCATGATTGGGATATGTGCATGGAGTTAGATGGAAGGGTTTACCTACAGGATGGGTCCAGGGACATCTCATCAGGCAGTCAGGGTGAGACTGGCAGGACCTGGCTCAGGACCATGCAATCCCCAGTACTCTCCCAGAAAGAAGCCTGCTCCTTGAAACCACCAGCAGTTCTGAGGGAGAAAGACAGGGCTGTCTAGCCCCACAGACAGTGGTAGTCTCAGAAATCCACAGGGGAGTGTCCTCGCTGTTAGTCGCTGCTGGATGGCCTTAGGTTTGCAGAGTGTGGCGTACTGTCTCCAGGCACCTCAAGGCGATCCCCATTAAAGACCACCCAGGCAAGCCGCTAGGAGAGACTGGCCTCCTCACTCTGCCTGAGGGCAAGACCAGATCCTTGGTTAAAGACCAGAAGGAATCCAATGGAGGTTTAAAGCACTCTGAAAAAGGACTGGGGACTTTCACTTTGATTCATTTCTTTCTTCCCAGGGGGTGCTCAGGATTCATGCTGCAATGTCAGAAATCTGCAAGAAAAATGCCATCTCTGGCAAGTCTGCTTTGGGCCGCCAGCTCCTTCCAGCGGAAGAGAATGCAAGGAATTCTGGGATTCAGAGTTGTGGGACACGTGTTACACCTGTACAACTCCCCGGGCCCCCGTTGCTTCTTGCCGGAGCCCCTGGGTGTCTCGTGGTTACTCCTTAGGCTGCAATCCACATGGTGGGCAGTTCGAAACCTACCTGCCTAGACAGGATGACAGTGAGCGTGCCCAGCCCAAGGTGTGTGTGACTCAGGTCAGCTCACTTCCTAGAAATGTTAGAAAGCAATGTTGACTACATTTTCATTGCTTGGTTCCGCCCTCCCCCCATATGAATTGCCAAGTCCTCCCCCTGGCCCACAGGAAATGAGGAGCGCCAAGGAAAGGGCGTGGATTTCTTCCAGATCTCAACCACTCTCCGATTATACTAAACCGGGAGCAATAGCCCTCTTTAGCATTTGAAAGGAAAGCAATTGTATTACTAAGCCTCACTAGACCGCCTCCAGCCTTTTCTCAGTCAGAGAACAAAGGGGGGAAAAGCAAACACCACTTCACACCACTATTCACCAGAGGTTAAAAGAGACCTCCCACTGTACAAAAGTCATTCTAAATCTAAAGGTCAGTGTGAGAGTGTATTGGGGGGTGGGGGGGGGGGTGGGGTTGGCCACCTCCTTTGGCGGTCTGTGTCTGTTTGTCTTCCAGCACGTCCGAAGGAGCATCTGTCAGAATTGGATGTTTCCACTTCTGATTCGCTTGCCGATGTTCACATTACACTTCCTTATCCCTCTTCCGTCTTTTTCCAATTCTTGATTCCATATGAACCGTGAAAGCTGGACCATCCTGAGCCCCGTCAGTTTCCTAGAGAATTCATTCATATTCATTGAGTCAGCTGATATTCATTGAATGCCTAATAGATATCAAGCTCTGAGCTAGGTGCTGGAAGGCTGTGTTGAATAGAAACAAACAGACATCAACCTTTGCCTGTAAGGTTTTTCTTCTCCAGGAAGCCAAATATTGACCATAGAAAGCCCAACTCAAAACTGCAGAAGGCTGCCAGACGCTTCTCTATAGCAATGGAAATTTGTCTTCACCTGCCAGAAAAGGAGCATTGTCAAACCCATGACTCCTAATTTAAATCTCAAATAAGCCCCAGGGTTTCAGATGTGTGAAGGCTTAACTGTGGACTCTAATCTGTCTATTTCAGCATAGAGGACTGGGGGGTAAAGGGGGGAGTGTGTATTAATCAATTAATGGTAATATCAGCCAATGATTGAGCTTTCCGATTTCTCCCTCCTCTTTATAAGCCCCAGGGGAATTCTTCAAGTCATTTGATTCCTCTCCCCACCCTCCTGTCCCAAATCAAAACAGCCCCCTTAGGTGCACATAGCCCCGATGCAGTTTGTCGTACTTTGGTGACTTGGCTGTGGCGATGGTCCTGGAAGCTGTGCCTCAAGTACTTCAATTCCCAGCCGGTAACTTGTGGCGCAGAGGTTTCAGCAGAGTCTCTGAAATAAAAGACTGGGAAGATGGAAGGGGCCAACTAGTCTGAAAAATGAGTCACTGATAACCTTGGGCCATGCAGCCCTGTGGCTGATAAGGTAATAGCCATAAACTTCCAAGGAAGATGGGATATGGTGACAATTATTAAAATCTACTCAATAACCCCAACAAATAAGAACACTTGTTACAGGAAGGAGGCGCAGAGGTTCAACCCTCTCCTTGCCTCCGTTCTTGTCCTCCTCCAAGACACATTTCAGGCATAGGACAAAATCAGACAAGAGTCAGAGGAAAGGTTTGAATACAAAGAGTGAGTTAATTGAAGGGGATACTTTGGAAAAGAAGTCCCAAGGACCTTCACCAATTTAGAAGGCCTGGTGGAATGTACAGTGGGATCTTATTTTCTGCTAAGGGCAGACCTCCTTATACAGGCTGGCTTTCTGGTGGGTCTTCGGCAATATTGGCTGTCCCTTTTGCTTCTCAGGTCACTCCAGATGTCATGCTGTGCCCTTGTCTCAAAACCCAAAGCCAGGAGTCTATCCTGTCATTGTGGGAGTAGTGTGGCTATCTTGTCTTTCTCCACCCAGTCTTCACTATCTCTGGTCACTTCCATTGAAGAGGAAGTGTCTTATCTTCCCTTCACCTTCCTTTGTGCAGGAGAGGGGTGTTCAAGGAAACTAGTCTCCACTCACTTTCTGCCAGATTCATGTGATCACATTTTCTGCCCGTCATCTCTCCATCTACCTAATAAAATGGAAGGTTGTTGGCTACCTTCTGCAGGTTGACAATGTTCAAGCATGTTGTCAAGATGATAATTACTGACAATTAGATTGTGAAGTTGGGAACAAGGAACAGTCCAAAACCAAACCAAACTCACTGCCATTGAATTGACGCCAACTCCCAACAGGTTAGAACTGCCCCCGTTGAATTTCCAAGACTACCTGCTAATGGGAGTAGAAAATCCGGTCTTTCTCTGGAGGGGTGACTGCTAGTGGTTTTAAACAGCTAACCTTGTGGATTGCAGTCCAATTTGTAACCAGAGCTCCTGAAAGAAATATTAGTAGGTAGAAACTAGGAGGGAGTTTCAAAAAACTTGTGGAAATTTTGAATTTAAAGGTAACCGAAGTTTTCCAGGAACCTTTTGAAGCCTCGTGTTTGGAGATAGCAACCATTCTAGAGATTGGATGATAGAACTTCACAATACCTGTGACTCATTCACTGTAAATGTCTTTTTTTCAATATAAACCAGAACTATACATGTGGACCTCACGGGATGAAAAATGCAAGAATCAAGTCAGGTATATCTATGAAAAGAGATGATGAATAAGTTCACTCTTGTCTATCAGTGCATGGTTGGGTGAGAATGCGGAACTGATTGTCCACCATTCCTATGCAAATTAAGTTCAATCTGAAGAAAATCATAATAATTCCATGAGAGTCAAAATATTACCATGAGTATATACCTCCTGAATTTAGATATCATCTCAAGAATAGAGTTGCCTATTCTGTCATTTGTGTTGTATTAGAGTTTAAATTCTGAACAGTATGTTAATTGAAGTCTACAAAGCCCCAAACCCATTTTTAGAATGCCTACAAGTATTAAGCTTCCATCCATTTTTTCTGACTATTAAGCAAGGATGTGAACACTTCTAACAGCCCAGGCAGGGACCACCTCCTTTAGAAGATGATCTGAATGAGTCCTTGATGAAGATTGAGGTACTAGGGCTACATCTTCAAGAGTCATGTGCTGACTACCTTGGTCAGAAGACCCTGGCCCAATTTTATAAACTCTTCAATCTAGCATAGTGTACATGTACATCATGGTTCCTCTCCCATTTCTATTATCCTGCCTGCAACTATTTCTTATTGATCCACTGCCAATCATGCTTCTGTGACAATTTCCTTTGTCCTTCCATGTCCAATTTAAGCTGATAGTTCTCTGCAAACCCTTAGATGCCATTAGTACCTTGTACTAATAGTCTCTGTCATCCAGATGATTTATCTTTGACTTTCTTAAGACTATTAAGATGTGGGCTGAGCCCTGGTGGCGTAGTGGTTGTGCGCGGGACTGCGACCCCCCTGGGATGGAGGTTCGATTCCAGCTCCACGGAGCAAAGGCTGGGCCTTCTACTCCCACCACCTGAGGGCAGTGATGCCCGACCCCCCTCCCCAAAAACAAACAAACAAAAAGACTATTAAGATGTTCTTCTTAAATTTCATGAGATATTTGAGGTCTCTTTGGCATCAAGGAATTTGGAAGAAAACTCTCTGGTCAATTGCTGGAAGACATGCATATTTGTGCCCCTTCCCAAGAAAGGTGATTCAACTTAATGTGGGAATTTGTGAATAATATCATTAATATTGCACACAAGTAAAATTTTACTAAGGAGATGCAGTCTCCTCTTCTAGTTCTTCTCTCTTGACATGTCACCTCACAGTGACTTTCCCTGAAGGATCCATTCATCCAGGAGCCTGAAAGATCTCTGAACATAGAAGCCATGTCTGTCCTGGCTACGACTGCGCCCCAAGATCAAGCACATCTGGTTGAAAGTACAAGTAGCTAACTACTTTCTGACTTCTGGTGACCCTATAAGACAGAATTGATCTGTCTCTGTGGGTTTCCAAGACTGTGACTTTTTAACAGGAGTAGAAAGAGCAGCAGGTGGTTTTGAACTGCTAGCACCATGGTTAGAAGCCCATGCATTGCCAGTCTGACACCAGGGCTCTTCATAAGAAACCGATACATATTTGATTCTTGGTGTCTTGAGCTCAACCGCAGGCTAAAGCTGAAACAAGATTTTTTAACCTGGGACTTTGGACACATAGGTGAGCAACTGGATTCACAGATCCATGTAAGGTGAGCAGTTTGAAACCACCAAACACTCCACAGGAGAAAGAAGAGGCTTTCTCTTACCATAAAGAGTTAGCATCTTAGAAATCCACAGGGGCAGTTCTACACTGTCCTGTGGTTTAGTGTACAAAAGAGACCCCAATCTCAAATATAATTGTACTAGAACATTTATTAACCTTAACAGGGACAAGGACAACACAAAGGCATGGACACTTTATCCAGATGAGGGAGGACATGAGCACGAGGTCAACGTGGTGTTCGAGAAGGCACAATTGGAACACTAGTTAAATAGGCATGAAATAAAGCAAGCTTTCACAAATTCAGGATAGGTGGCAGATCAAGGCATCATAGTTACAGGTGGGACTACAAGAACAGGAGCAGGACCATGACTGGAACACATAGATAACACAGCTTACAAGATTGAGCTTTCTGACCAAGGAATTTAGAATGAGACAAATTCAGCAAGACTCACACTTCTGCAGCCCCCAATACTGTCCCTGTATGTTGATTTCCATCAGGCAAGCCCCCAAGAGTGACTGCTCCTCCACAGGCTGGCCAGAGCCGGGTGGAGGAAGTCCAGTTTCCAAGGCACTCTGCCTGAGGGCAGGATTACCACATCCTCAGTTCATGATCAGAAGCAATTCACTGGAACCATTACCGTGATCAGGCTCCCAGTTTCCAGCCTCTCCACGCCTCCATTTTAGTTCTGTTCCCAATTAATATTGCAGGCAACAGAGTCAGGGGAAAAGGTTGAGGAGAACAAGGGAGTTTATTGAAAAGGTTACTTTGGAAAAGACGTGCCAAAGGCCCTTCTCACTGCCATGGAGTCAAGACAGACTCACAGTGAACCTACACAACTGGGTAGAATAGCTCTATGAGTTTCTGAGACTATCATGGCTTAGGGGAGTAGAAACTGGGTCTCTGTCCCAAGGAGAGCTGATACTTTCTATCTGCTGACCTTCTAGTTCACAGCCCAACTGGAAACCACTCGGGGTCTGTAGCTTGTATAAAAGTTCTGGCAGATTGTAGAGCTGGACAAAATGCTCTGCTAATGTCTGACCTCCCATCATAGGCTGGCTTTCTGGGGGTGCTTCTGCTATGACCAGTCCTGTGTAGTGTATCTCCTTCTCTCAGGTATGTGTGACCCCGCACCTCAGTAGTCTGGCCTTCATTCTGTGCCCTTATCTCAGATTCCCAATCCAAGAGCTGATTCAGACATTGTGCGGGTAGTATGTACGTCCTGTCTTTCTCCACTCAGTCTTTTCAGCGTCTCTGATCTTGTCCAGAAGTCTAATCTTGTGAGGACTCTGCTAATGGATTTTGGACTGTCACTGGCATCCATTGACCTTTGAGTATAGGGGAATCTGTGATTTCTATCAAATTCTCAAAGGGTCTATGCCAATCCCTGCTGTCCCCTAAAAATAAATTACTGATCTAGGTCAGTGGTTTTCATACTTCACTGAGCATCAGAATCAGCTGAGTGTGGCATGTACAATTTTAGGTACTCTGCATGTACATCACAGTTGCCCCATGAAGTCTCAGTCAGGAAGTTTGGGACGGGCCCCAGGATCTTATCAAGAGCCTCCCATTAAGTAACCCAAGAAGCTCATATTAAGAAACTGCCTCAAGGAATGCAAGTAACCCAAGAAGCTCATATTAAGAAACACTGCCTCAAGGAACTTGAAGGATTTCTCTAGGTGGATGTTCTCAGAGGTTTCCAGAAAGTTGCAGTGGGGAAGAGTCTCAGGGATGGGAGGGCAATGAGGGGGGAGGTGAATTGTTGCCAAAGATAATTAAAAAATGGTTGCAGTCATACATTAACAGTGAATTGTCAGAAATTCAAGTTGGATTCCGTAGAGGTTGTACATCAAGGGACATCATTACTGATGTCAAATGGATGTTGACTATAAGCAGAGAATATGAGAAAGAGGCTTACCTGTGTTTCATTGAAAGACTATTCAACTGTGTGGATCACAACAAATTACAAATTTCCTTGCAATGAATGCTAATTCAGCATACTTAATTGTGCTCATGTGAAACCTGCCCACAGACCAAAAGACAGTCATTAAAAAAGAATGAGAACATATTTTTTGATTAAAAATCATGGAAGATGTGTGTTAGGGTGGTATGTTTTCACCACACTTATTTGATCTGCATCTTGAAAAATCTGAGAAGCTGGAATGAAAAGATGATTCATGTGGCTGGCACCCTAGAGAGTAAACGAGGGCAGAATTGGAAACTTGACAAGAGGAGAATTTGATAGGGTTTTGTAGGTTTTAACTGTTTAAGGATTTAAATGACAAAAGGGATGTCATTGGTTTGCAGGCTATAGAAAGTTTTAGGTGGACAAAAGATTGATGCAGGAGACCAACTGGCAAGTCACAGTGAAGTCAAGGTACATGTTAAGCAAGTTCTTGGTGCAGACAGCAAACACTTTGAGTAACCGGCTTGTAAGGAAGATGTAGAAAAGTGGACAGATTGGAGAATCATTGTGTGAGAAGTGAGGAAGAGAGGGATCCAGATCTCTTGTGAGTTTCTGGGTGGAAGAGATTGGTGTTCCTTGAGATTGAGTGTGTCAGAAGAGAAAGAGCAAGCTTGGATAGGAGATAACCAGCTCAGTTCGGCATGTTGAGGTGTTTCAGGAATGGCCAACTCATCAATGACACTTATGGATTGTGTTACTCCAGTTAGACAAGAGAAACAAATTCATAAACACTCATGTGTATAAGAAAGGGCTTTATATACAAAGTAATTGCACATTAAGAAAAGATCCCAGCCCATCCAGATCAGGTCCATAAGTCTGATATTAGCCCACAGGTCCAGTACCAGTCTGTAAATTCCTCTTCAGACTCACGCAACACTTACAATGATGTGGAGGGCAGGAAAACTCCAAGCCAGGGGCGATGGAAGCATCTTAGTGCTGGCATGGGTCTCCGTGAGGTTCCTCCAGTTCCAAGGCTCTGGTTACCAACAGCATAGCTCCAATTCTATCCTCTCCCATAGGATCACCGTGAGTCCGAATGGACTCAATGGCAGTGAGTGAGTTACATGTCTCGACTACTTAATCAACGCTTGCCAACTCCTGTTTCTTGAAGTTGAGTGTCTTTCCAACCGCTCACTAACAGTGGTAGTGGCACAGTGCTGTATCATCTGTTAGGTGAGAAGGTTCAGATAAATTTGGTGATTAACCTGGGGTATTTTGCATGTTTTCTCAACTTCCTCATGTGCAAAAATGGAGAGGATAATAGTGTTTACTCCAAGAACTCTCATCTACCTTTGGTTGGAGTGTAACCCAGGAATGCCACTTGGAAAAGTAATTTGAAAAGATTCGCTAGAATATAGAAATCCCAGTTCCAGGTACCTTTGAGGTAGACCCTTCAGAATGCATTCAGAGTCGTGAATAAGATTGTTTTCAGGAGCACTTTTTGTCATGGGGAAGAATGAGGAACAGTCTAGATATCCATCAGGGAAAAAAATGCAATGAATGCTAAGGTAGAGTATACTTATATGACAGTGTACAATGGAGCAGCTTAAACAGAT
The DNA here is from genome assembly GCA_004026705.1 of Nesogale talazaci. Lineage (NCBI taxonomy): Eukaryota > Metazoa > Chordata > Mammalia > Afrosoricida > Tenrecidae > Nesogale > Nesogale talazaci. Next base: position 4,576 of record PVJH01042789.1, on the reverse strand, counting down.
GAACTAGCCTTCTCTCTATATATCAATATGCAAGGATCTCAAAAACATAATGCTGGCTAAAGAAAGCAAACTACAGAGTGAGACATGTGTGGTCCATTTATATACATTTAAAAACTACCACTATACTACTTTTTTTATGACTCTGTAAGTCTATGGAAAGTAGATTAGAAGGACACGCTAGATATGCTTGGGGGTAGGGGATAAAGAAGACAAGAAGATTTAGTGGTCATGTCTAGACAGATGATTATATCATGCCAGGGACAGTAAAAGAATGACTGATGAAATCAATTCAGTTCTGTGCATCTGCAGTTCAACCTTAGAAACAAAACAAAAGAGAAGTATCACTCTTCTAGGATTAAATGACAACATTGTCCCATGTCTGGCACATGGTAAGGGCTTCATTATTATTGCCTGGCATGTCTTATGCTCTATCTACCCACAGGCTCTTTCTAGTACATCCACCTTATGAGGAGGAGGAGTTTGGCTTGGTACTTCTCTTTACAGCTAAAGTTTCTCTCCCATTTAGTGGTGCGAAGGCCATAACAGAAGAAGGCTTGATTTTGGCCAAGTGTTGATGTACACAGAGCCAATTTTAATTGGTTAAGAAACTGCTATCAGGCAATCCCATAGATAACACCAGTGAGGGAAGAGTTTACCCGTCGAAATCTTTGCATTTTGTGTCAGTGGCTTGTAAGAGAGAACTTTAAAGAGTCAGTGTAAGAGAAAATGTATTTTCATTTCATTCCATGTTCCTTGAATTTTTTGAAGGCTATTCATTTTAACGAGAATTATTACAAAATTTTGTCCTATAAAACATCCACCTGTAATGCTTTGTGTTCTAAATGATAGAAACACAATCTGCACTGGATGGAACCAAAAGAAATTTGTAAAATCTAGGAAGTACACACACACACACATGCACACACACACAATTGGCCTCAGCTTCCTGAATACCTGCTATTTAACTAATCCTGCCCCACCCATAGCTCTGGGTCTATTGCTTGCAAAGCCTACTCCCAGGTACCAGTTTCGGAAACAGTTCTGCAAGCACCTGAAAGAAGCTCTGATTGCCCTATGCAGTCAAGGGAATTTAGTGCAGGGATACTCTTCTGGATTGAATGATGTCCCCACAAAATAGGAGTGTGTACAGAAATCCTAATCCCTGTGTCTATAAATATACTTATTTGAAAATAGTGGTCTTTCTCTTGTTGTGTTAGTAAGATTATACTAGAATAGGGTGGTTCTTACATCTAATCACTTTTGAGTTGTGTAAAAAAGAGAATATGAATAATCTAGTATAAAAATAAAACCCTAAAAGCAACATAAGAATAGACACAAAAACATACCCATAGAAACAGAAATGTCATCTGAAGATCATCTACAAACCAAGGGATGTCAGAGGACACTGGAGCTCCTGACATAGAAGGAATCAATATGGCCGAGATTTTGATTTAGGCTTGCAGTCTACTGAACTGTGAAAACAAATTTCTGTCCTTGAAAGCCATCTGTTTGACATAGTTGTGTTAAACCGGCACTAGGTAATGAAGACTACATACGATACTACATAGCTCACAGGACTAGTGGAAATGCTGGGAAAACCAGGTTTGGGGAAAGAAAAGGAATCAATGAGCTGCAGAATCTCACCAGAAATGTAACCTCTTCTCTTTAGAGGTGTCATAGGGAGAACTCAGCTCTTCCCACATAGAAAGGTTTCCTCACTCTTGCTGGGGACAGAGTCTGAGTGGCAGAGTTTAGTTCATGTGGATGGGTCCTGGGTTTGACAGATCCATCAGCTCCTCCCAGAATTGGAGTAAGTAGACCCCCTGGGGGGGGAGGATGCTTCATTACCTGTTAAGTTAATGCCTGCTTTAACTGCTACTGTACAAATTATAGCCAAGAACACCTTTTAGAGCAGTTCTACTCTTTAATGTTTGGTGTCTCTATGAGTTAAAATCAACTCTATGGAAACTGACAAGATAACTTCAATAGTTTAGAAAGTGCTAAGGGAAATTGAAGGCAACTCAATTAATTTTATTGTTTTATTATGGTGTTCACTATTGGTTCAATTGTGAGGGTTTGAATTTTATTCACATTGAATCATCATCAATATCGAAAGCTTCAATCCTTGGTCTGCATGTGTAAGTTCTCCCAATCCTCCTCACATCATGATAGACGGAGAAAGGGTTGTCAAGGAGTTTTGCTTGCTTGGATCTTCCATCATCAATGCTATGGATGCAGCCGTCAAAAGATCAGAAGACAAGTTGCACTGGGTAAATCTGTTGCTCTTCAGAGTCTCGAAGAGAAAGGATCTAACTTTGAGGACGAAGGTGCGCCTGACCCAACTATAGTATCTTCCATGGCCTCATATGCAAGAGTAGATGCATTTAAATTGTGGTGCTGGGGAGATATATTGAAAATGTCATTAACTGCTAAGAGAACAAACTAATCTGTTTTGGGAGAAGGATGGCCAGAGTGCTCCTTAGAAACAAGGATGACAAGAATATACTTTGGACATATTGTATATGGAGAGACCAGAGCAGACATCAAAAAAAGTGGAAGGGCAGTAAAAAAGTGGAAGGATCTCAACAGGATGGATGACACTGGGGCTGCAATAATGGCCTTAATGTTTCATTCTGTTGTGCATAGGATCATTATGGGTTGGAAAAGACTGGATGGCACATAACAACAACTAATTTGACAGGTATTTTGCAACATTATTCCTCCCAATTCTCTGTGTGAGGAAGACATCGAACTCATTCACTGTCATCAGGTCAATTCTCCCTATAGGGCAGAGGAAATTACAATCCTTGTAGATTTCTGAGGCTGTAGATATATTCATTATAATAAATAATTTTACTAGGCATTCTTACAGCTCTTATAACAATCAATACATCAATTTTATCAAGCACATTTGTACATATGTCTCCATCATCATTTTCTTTCTTTTTTTTGGGGGGGGGGCATCACTGCTCTCCAGCGGTGGGAGTAGGAGGCCAGCCCCACTGCTGGAATTGAACCTCCGTCCCAGTGGGCCGCAGTCCCACACAACCATTATGCCACCGGGGCTCAGCCCCCCATCATCATTTTCAAAACATTTTCCTTCTACTTGAGCCTGTGATATCATCTCCTCCTTTTCCCCTTCCCTTCCCCACCCTCGTGAACCCTAGATAATTTATACATTATTTTTATTTTCATATTTTACACAGTCTGCCATCTCCTTTCTCCCACGTTTCTGTTGTTCAGTCCTCTGAGGGGTGCGGTGTACGTTGATCATTGTGATTGGTTCCTCCTGTCTATCTTTTATCCCCCACTGTCTCCCTTCCATCATGGTATCACTCCTTATTGATCCTGAAGGGGCTTCCTGTACTGGACTTTGTGTGTTAAGAGCTCTTATCTGTATCAGTGTACATGCTCAAGTCTAGTCAGATTTGTAAGGTAGAACTGGGGTCATGCGAGTGGTGGGGGTGGAAGCATTAAAGAGCCAGAGGAATGTTGTGTGTTTCATCAATGCTATACTGCACCCTGGCTGACTTGTTCCTTCCTTGTGACCCTTCTGTGACAGGATGTCCAATTGCCTACAGAGGGGTTTTGGGTCTTGTGATAGTTAAAGTTTATTGTGCCAACCTTGCCAATAAACACATGGGAGATTAACTGAATGGTGGAGAGATAAAGGGCTCGGTGAGCCTCGCCTTTTTTGTTCTCAGGTCTCTTGCCCTCTGATGGTCAGAACTGAGCTGCATTAACCAGTTCACTTCTTCAACTTACAAGGCTCACTTCCTGGAAGACATCCAGAGGAGAAGTCACATGAACCTACCCTGATGCAACCCCTGGTGCTGGAGAAGCTGCACGGAGAACCCTGTCAATGCTGAGATGCTTGTACTGCCGCCACTTGATTCAGAGGCTTTCTACCCACTGGCCTGTGATTCTTCTGCATTCGGTGTCATTATGTGTATTTTGTGAGATTGAGGAGGACTTTGTAGATCAGTTTTGAACATGCAGTCTAAGTCAGATTTATGGGCTTGGACTGGATTGGGTCAGTACGCTTTCTGAATGCACACTTATCCTTTATATATAAAATTACTTCATATAAAATATGTGTTTATGAATTTTGTTTCTCTAACACAAGTCTCCACTCTGCACCCCCTCCTCCCAACTCCACCCCGATCCTATTGAAATTGTTTGGAGTTTTCTGATAGACACCTCACAATCATGCAAGTTGGTGTACTTCTTCCATGTGAGATTTGTTACTTCCTTGCTAGATGGCCATTTGTTTAACTTCAAGTCATTAAGAACCAGATACTATACCTTATAATAGCCAGGCACCATCAACTTTTTTCACATTAGTTTATGCACACATTTTGTCTTCAGTGGTTGTGTCTGGAAGGTGAGCATAATAGAATGCCAGGTTGTTAGAAAAAAGTGTTCTTGCATTGAGGAAGGACTTGAGTGGAGGCCCAGTGTTAATCTGCTACCTTAATACTTAACCTATAAATATATGTACATAGGTCTGTATCCATATCATTATATATAAATATATTTAAATATGTACATGTATATTGAAGCTATAAATCTTTTT